>PRKT01000016.1:2374938-2421001 GCA_003671525.1 Saccostrea glomerata | reverse complement strand
CCCCCCCCCCCCCAAAAAAAAAAAAAAATGTTTTCACTGATACATTTTAATAGCTGAAAAATGATGTCTAACTTTTAAAAAAAAAAATTAAGATATTTCAGAGGACACCAGTGATGTTACAGAGTACTTTATGAAAATAATTAAAGAAGAGTTTACGAAACTGCGACATTGTTTCGGATGGTATGAATGAAGTGAGTAATCATGTCTGTATTTGAATTAATATGATTTTCAATTGCATTATGTAGTCTAAAATAACATTGCAAATACACAGTGAGTTTTATTCTTCCTGTTAACGTAATCAACATTTGTTTTCCCTCTCAGGAAATCTGAGTGAAATTCTAATTTTGTCTTTTTATATTTATAAAGTTAGCAGATCGACACCAGTACAAAGAATTAAATTTGTTGCCTCCTTGTTTTCCCCGCAATATTCGAGCCATTGTTTCTACAGCAAGCGATCACTTACCCACACTCCACCGATAGAAGGAACACAATGTTTTCTCATAACATGACAAAATCAGAAGCCAAAGAAATCATCGCTCAATGCCTAATCATGTTTAATAAAATAATTTTTGATTTTGTGATCTTTTAACAACATACATGAATACTGAAAAGTAAATAGATATTTTGTATCATTCATGAACAGAGTTTTTGGGAAGAACTTGAATAGATTCTTTGCCTGTCAGAAACACAAGATTTTTTGTTTGGTGATGTTAATAACTTTTTAAATTAATTCAAATAAACACAAATTTCATATTAAACTATGCTATTTATTTTTCTCGGCAGAAACTTGACAACGACCAGATGGATATAACTGTGTCTAAACCCAGTTCATTTAATCCACTTTGGTTGACCCTTCTATCAGAGCAGTTGAGGACATTTGGAGATTTCCGAACCCTGAATCAGCACATACAGTCTCTATCTGACTGTGGACGGACTTCTTTACGGTATTCTTCGAGGCCTAGTCGCAAATGATGACTGATGGAAAATGGAAAAGGTCTTAAACTTTGTCTCTTTTTTTCTCTATGTTTAAAAAAATTGAAATCTGTATTTGGCTAAAACAGTTTCTTTACTAGCCGTTTTGTACGTTGGTTCAGCTTGTTTGGTAGTCTTTTTCAGTATTTCTTAAAAATTTTATGAATGTTTTATGCAGTGTTGGAGTTGCATGCTAGTTTATATACGTAAAATCTATTTAAAAGACATACCCGAATTCTGTTATTCGCGCAATGTATAATACCTCGATGGATAATATGATAATATGGATAATATGTTACCTATGATTATATGATAATGTATTATACCGCTGCGATGGATAATATAAATACCATTCACATCTTTTAGGCATTGAGTATTCTAGCCCTAACGCAAGGCTTGCCTGAAGTCGACATGCAGAATATTCTAGGGGATATGGATATACAAGAACCAATTCCTGCGTTGTATTAGGTCTAAAATACGTAGAGCTCTTAAGCCTTTCACATACATGGCCGGTGTGGACAGGAACATTAGGTTCATTCATGGGGCATTTTATGAGGTAAGCCGATGAAATTCTATTCTCATTAATGTTTTTTAAAAGGAGCCATGTATTGTGGAGTATAAAATACTTCTATTTTTAGAACATAGAAAAACTGTATCTGAGTGAGAAAAAGACACAGATCATGTACCACACTATTATTGTCGACAATCTCATGTCCTGGAGTGCCAATAATGTCGTTAAAAGACTGAAGGTGCCATTTCATTTTCAACGTGCAGAATTATATGATAAGTATGTTTTGTCTATCGTTCCTTTAATTGCTTCATAGAGTGACTCAATTTATTAATACATGTATATGAAAAAGAGTAAAGAGTTAAAATATTAAGAGAATACGTATCATTGACAGACTGGTTGACTTCATGCACCATTCAGAGAGTGCTGCGATGTTAGGTGATTACATGAGAAGCATGTATTTACAGGTGAGATTTTGGTTTTTTTTTCGTTTTACTGAAAAATATACCTAAAAAATAACAAGTTTAAAGAAAAGGCGATTTCTTATATTTATGGTTTAATATGATTAAATTGATTCCATCAAGCTTTCTCAGCATACTTTAGCTATAGACTTAAGTGAGCTTTTCTGACTTATTTTACCGATGTCTCGTCGTTACTAGTTTGTCCAAAGATTATGATTTATAATCAAAAATGATAATTGAAGCTGAACACAAAAATACATTTAGACACTCTAACTTTCTCATATTGATGGAAAGGTCTTGCATTATAACACCAGAGTCAGAGGTTTCTAATTCTGACTTGGAAAAGTTGCTAAAATTATAGCCGCTACTGTTCGATAGAAAAACGACACCAATATACAATATAAACCACTGAAATAGTTCTAAAGCTCAAGAAGAAATGATTTCCTTGAACAAAGATACATGTATATTTATTTCAACATAGAAATGTAACCAAGATGATGGTCTGATCGATGTTTACAGTAATCATTTGATCTTTTAAAAGATCTGATGTTCTATAATTCATGTGTTGTAAAACTAAGGATCTCGTATCCTATAACGAAAATTTTATTTTCTTACCGGTAGTCGGCACGCTGTATGCAAATAGCAGATCCGGTGTTAAAGGTCACGATGCAAGTAGTTCTATGTCGAGGATGTTCCAATGCCTACCGGGGATTCAAAGCAAAACACACTTTCCTCTAAATAAAGACGCATGTGTCATTTGTGGCACTCATATTTTTGGACATACATTTTCGGAGGCGTATCTCTGTTTACGACATTCTCAAGGCCAAAGTAAATTGCTAGGTAAATGTCGCCCTTGTGATATGGCAATCCGAAAAGACGAAAATGGCAAAATAGCCGATTTCATGGGGTGTCCTGGAGAGTTGTGTATGTATTGCTCAAGTGGAATCGGAGCAAAGCGATGTTCATACATAGGAAAAAGAAAATACTGTAGGCGTAATTTTTTCCACGGGGTCATAATTCCGCGGAATTTCAATTTCTGTTTAATCTGCGAGTAGAAAATTACGCGGATTTCCTATATTGTCATTATATGCCTATATTTACATCAAATACGCTTGGACAAATTTCCGCGGAAAACTTGTGATACCACGCGGAAAAAAGTACTTTTCAGTAAACTAATCTTTATTGTATATTAGGTCTGTTCAATTTTGATCAGATCAGACTATGATATGACTGTTCTATTGAAAAAAAACTTTACTCTTGCTTCCCATTGTGTTTTTAAAGCTATAATTGCTTGATTAAAAAAATCGTACAGTAGCTGGGCACAGATTTTACTGGAAACACAACAGCTTGTCATATACATGTATTTTGAACATTAATACAACACAAGATTTGTGATGTTTACAATTTACAAATGTGCAATTCTAGTATTTTTCTATTTAACATTCCTATCATATCCCTAGCTGTATTTGTTTATACACAATTACTATTCATGTGATCCGTTTATGTGTTTTTTTTTAAATATTTTACTTTTCCGGTCGAATCAAGTTTGTGCAATACAGAATGATATTTTTTAAAGTACAATAATGTTTAATTATGTGAAAACATCTGGAAATTTACCTGAGCTAAGTGCCTGTCATTAGATATTTTTTAAACTTTGTATTTATTTCTAAAGGTTTTATTTTTTTTATATACTACTGATCAATGCTGTAATCATTATATAATGTTTTAGCTTAATATTTTAAAATGTTTAAATATTATTAAACTGTGGAAATTTGAGTTTTTTCCTTATTCTTTTTACTGTGTAGATAGTACTAAGATGCTGTCCAATCTGTTAAAATGTTTCCTAGCAGATGGTAGCTTCCCTATATATCACATTTAAGGTTATATGTCTTGAGAAAAAATATCCTCGAAGAAGTCTGTTATACATGTATCCCATTCCTACAAAAGATATACTTCTATTGAAATCGAAATGTACGCATGAAACACAGAAATATGTGTGTGAACGACATATAAAACAAAAAATACATTAGTCTGTAATTATTTTATTGAAGAAAAAATCATAATTTATTTGGTAAGGAACAATTTCAAATGTTTCTATATGAACACAAGTTTCTGATCAACAAAAACTTTTCAAGAGATATGCCGCGGTAACACTGAATGTAGATGTGATTAAAATTAATATAAAATGTACAGCTTTCTTAATTCTTAACATACCATGTACGTCAAATATATACGAGGGTCGTTCAATAAATAATGTCATTAGCTCGATGACATACAACATAGAAATCATATGACATTAAGCTTGACGTTCTCTGAAATTTGAATCGATTTTGCTTTAAACCCTGAAAAATTTTTTTTTTACAAGATGTACTTGACAAACATGCAAAGGCTTTAGAAGAGCAACGACTTACAAGAGCACAACACCAGTTTTATATGGTATTTTCTTAAATATTAGCGGTCTTGTTGTTCAAATTCATATTCGGGGAGGAAGCTCAATCTGTGTAGGAGTCTATAAAACAATATTCTGCAAAACAATTTAAAGGTTTATGATAGGAAGGAAACAGAATGAGAAATTCACTACATTAAATTTCTTCATGACAGCATCCAAACCCACAGGCAATGAAGAGTAAAGGAGTTTTGGGGATAAACAGAAGATTAATGTTTTGTCATACCAACAAAATTTGCCAGATCTTTCAACCTTTGCCTTGTTTCATTTCCCAAACTTAAAAAAACAACCATCATGGAGAAAGAAAAAAAACAAGTACAGCAAATCATAGGATCTGCCATATTCCAGTATACGAAGGGTCATGCTCACAAATGTGTTCTAAAAACAATTAGAAATTGAATAAATATTTTACGAACATGTGTTTGATTAAAAGAGAATATTTTAGTTAAATCATGAAGACTACATTATAGAAAAGCGTTTTTTTTTTGTTTCTTTCCGAGCCCCGATGACATTATTTATTGAACGTCCCTCGTACAAAAAGAAAATATATCGTAGACTGAACATTCAATGAATCTTAAGTTACTATGGGAAATCGGTTTAATTTGAATTTTCACATGTATTTGTACACTTTCGATATTCCGTACGTTGTTTAAACAAAAGTATTGTATAAAAATGAGTCCACAGTGTACTGGAACGAGCTTAATTTGGGAATGATAAGTCAAGATTGTTTGGTAGAAATGTCCAATGTCGTAAGCTGGGTAGAAGTAATTGGAGTGCTCCAAGTTGTGGCGTTGGTAGTGAAATTCATGGTAGTATTTTCCAGGGGATAAATTTCATTAAAGTTATCTTGGTAAAGTTCAACCAGTAAAAACACACTGAGCAGAAAGATGAAGGTGATGCCAATAAGCTCCAAGATTAACAACACCCGTTTCCAGATTTCTGGCTTTTTCACGCAACACAGTTTGAGTTCTGTTAGTGTTATAGTAGCTTGCAACGTTGCTTCCACTAAAGCATACCAGGCCTTCACCAGCTGAATATCCGAGATCAACTCAGTGGATTTCACTGCCACAATAACAGCTAGAATTATTTGAGGAAGATCCTCAATCCAGGTACACAGAAAAGAAAAGACCGAGAGAGCTGTCTTAACATCTTGATAGGATTTGTTTTTTCCATGTCGATTCTTTACGTAAATTCCTATGCAAAATGAAAGTAAAGTTGCGGTAAACATTATGGTACCGATGATTGCAAAGCTCAAGATTGCCCGTTTTAAGTCTATTGCACGTATGATACTTTGTTGATCTGTGTGTTGTACTTCAATGTAAAAGTCCCAATCCAGCCCTAAATCTGCTACCTCTAGAATCCATCTCACAACAGCATATACAATGATTAAACCTTTCTTGCATGTTCCATTCATCTTTGTTTTTTTTCTAAAACAAAGAAACAATTACGAGTACCTTATCAGGACTGATATAAAAATATATTAATATACCTGTATCGTACATACGTAGCCTCTACAGATCCTCACCTTCTCGAATGTTAAAAATAATCAGATCAAAATGTTATATTACCAAATACTGAGGTAAGATTTATTTCCGGTATTATTTTATAGCCTCTAAAAATCCGTATTATATTGCCGTTTTGACGTTGGCGTCCGCATTTGTTTATAAATTTTTGGCACTTTTGTATATATGAGTAAATAAGGATCATTGCAGCAAGGAAAAAATTCATAAATCTTTTTCTTTATTGTGTCTCTTACATCAATAAAATAGAATTATGATCCAATGGAAATGTCAGGTGTGTTTGCAGTTTGTGGTAAGTCGTCATTTTGATTTGTGACTTGGGTCGACTTAGCGCATGAACACGTATGTACACGAACTTCCATCTTGAATACTTTAGAATAATATATCTATTATTAATAACTAGCTGTGATATTAAGCATGATTTTTCAGAATTGCCCTTAAGACTTACATTCAGAAATATTAACTACGAATACAAAACGCTTTTTCAGAAGAAGCTTATCCAGCTTTGATCCATGTATTTTTTTTTTCGAAGCTGCAAACTTTGGTTGGATGTTTATTTGAAGACAAAGAATTATAGACAACGAAGCCAAACAATTAACTTTTACATTGACGTTCCGCACAGATGCTGTGCAATTTATGTATTATAAGATTTCAATTTTTTTGAATGAAACTTACTGAAAAATTACCAACTTTCAAAGTTGAAATGTTTAAATATTCTTTAATTTTTACACAGCTATTAATCATTTTTTAAATTAATCATTAGTCAGCCGACATTGTCGTATTAGTTTTGTTTCTTTTTCCTAGAAAAAGCAAATGAAAGGAGATCAAACCCTCTACAAAAAATTATCAATACTTAAAATGAATGTTAAAAACAGAAGAATATTTCATCATTATAAAAACAGATTAATATTATGTACAAAAAATCTTACCTGTCTCTCGAACCTTTTGTATACAATGTAGACGGTCCCAAGCTTCTAGATTTAGAAAATATATGGTATATGAATTATTTTTAGACATGGAAATCCAATTGAAAGTATTATAAATAGCAATTTTATTATGCAATGCACTGCTCGTACATTTAATTGTTCGATTAACAGACATTCTAATTATAATGTTTTAATGGTTTTTTTATATACGTTGTTGACTCTGTGTCCTTGACATCATTTTGTCGATAATTTCATCTAATATTTGTTCGATGATTATGATTGGAGTTTGAAAAGGGGCAGGTAATATTGCTTTTCACAATGTAATTCCAATAAAAGAACCGTAACATGTATCAGAATATGTGAATTATAACACGGATGTTCTTTGTAAAGAAATTGCTAAAATTATCCCTTTTGATGAGTAAATTAAAGTATGTTTTTCCATGCATAAAAGTATATAAAATACCATTTTAAAAGTACTAAAGATCCTAACTATATATAGTATTATTTTTAGACAAGAGAGTTGCTCGTGACATATTACATATGCATAAACCCTTGACTATGGTCTTTTTCTTTTTCTTTTTTCCTCAATCAGGACCTGGTCTCATTTTAGTCAAATAAGAGATTTTGAGTTGGCATTAATTAAGTAAGCTATGCAGTCTTTAAAACTTTTGGCTTGAACTAAGAATTAAGAGATTTTATGAAGTAAATAAATTAATATGCATACATCCTATATTTTTCAAAATTGTTCAAAAGGATGCATTGACGAGATTACAGATGAAAAAAAATTGTTTCAAAAACCCTACAAAATAAAATGTCATAAATTGACATAAAACACAGAGACCCCTGAAAATTCCAGAGGTGGTTTCCATGTCCCTAGGAGGGGTAAGCATTCCCTGTCGACCAGTCTCAATCATAATAGGTAAATCTTAACTCTAGCAATCAGTCGACTTTAGTTTTAGAATTTAAGATAAACTTTTTTGATCACATTTAAATATTATGAAATCTTATATTTAAAAGATCTCAAAGTCATCTAGAAGCTTTTTTTCTCTTCATTTTCAGAAATGATTCATTTCTCAAAAATAATCTACTATATGATATTAAAAAAAAACATGATTGTTTAGTACTTCAAAGTACTTTTCTTTTGGCGTTATACGTGTTCCTCGTTGACCTTTTACATGTACACATTTTTGTTAGCAACTTTAATCCTAGAAATGTAACTATGGGAATCAGGAAAACCCTAAAATGACAGCCACTTCAGTAGATTCACTAAATACTAAAAAAAAAACTTCAATCCAGCTTAATGACTCTATTTAACAGTCCACATTGAAAGTATAGAAGTTAAAGTGGATATTAATTGACTTTAACAGACGGTTAATTGGGAATTATAATGTTAATTAATATTTCAGGAAAATAGATCGAGGATTGGGGGGATAGTGAATTTTGTGATCAAGTTGATGACAGGTAGGTGAATTTGCTAAAAAATGGTGACCGATACGGGTTTAGCTTGTTATAGTAACTACCTGCATGAGTTTTCGCGGAAAAATTGCAATGGTTTTTTAAGAAATAAGGTCTAAGCTTTTTCATGCTATGATAAATTTTCCAATTTGGGAAACTTTATTTTACTCATAATCACAGGGCCGATTTTGGCACTTCGTGGCTTTAACTCTTTATATGTGTATGATAAACAAGATGACGTCAGCTTTTCCGTCGTTATCTTTCCTTATTTATGCAATTTTATTCCACCATCATCTGCCATAAGTGTTTTTGTCCCCCAACATATTAACCACTCACGAACATGCTCTATGCACGATCAATTTTTAAAGCAGGTGTGCTACTCACTGATTAGTAGATGTTACAGGTTTTTCGACAACCTCATTGAACACAGAATAAAACTAGAGGTACTGTGAGCAATGAGCTCACTAACTGATACCCCCGCCTCCCATATGTATAAAATGGCAGTGTCTATGTTTTGTTACAGTAAACCCAAAATATGTGTCGGATCAAAAAGTTAAATAGAAGGTTATAGAGAATAGAGAAGTTGCGGATAAGAGATGGGTATCCCCAATCGTAACAGATGGACGGACGGACATACCGATTACTAAATATCCTCCCTCTTTCAAGCGTGGGGTATAAAAAAAACACTTCGTAATATTCTATATGGTCGCTATAATGATCTTCTTAGCAAATATATAACCAATCATAGAGTCTTCTTTTGGCTAGCATCTTTCATATCAACTGTTAGGCAATTGTACTAAATACTGAAATACTTTTTATACCCCCCCCCCGCTTGAAAAGCGGGAGGGTATATAGTAATCGTTAATTCCGTCCGTCTGTACGTCCGTCCGTCCGTCTGTTACGCTTTGGGGTACCCATCTCTTATCCGCAACTCCTCTTATACCACTTAGTGAAATTTAATGAAACTTTCACAGAATCTTTATTACATATTGCTATTGTGCACCTCCTATTTTACTTTTTGATCTGACATATATTTTGGATTTTCCAGAGCAAAACATGGACACTGCCATTTTATTCATATGGGAGGCGGGGGTATCATTTAGTGAGCTCATTGCTCACAGAACCTCTAGTTTATATTGAAATTGACTACAAAAAATTCTACGTGATAATTAAAAATGGACACCTTGGGTGTGAGCTCCTAGCACCTGATTCCACCTCTTTTATTTCTAGTGTTTTATGCTCTCTTCAGACATATGTGTTTGTATTGTTTATAGATTTTTATTAGATCGATCATCGTTTTTTATCTTTTACTTACAAAATAATCCTGTAACGATTTAATGTTTGCAATTTCTTGACACGATTTGTAAAGTTTACAATTTCTTGACACGATTTGTCAAGCTTGAAATTTAAATACCCGCAAGATCGAACGTAAATACGAAAAAACTAAGATGTTGTTACATGGAACTTTAAATATATTAAATTAAAAAATGATAATGTTATAAAGACAATGCGCTGTGGAAACCGTCGATAGGCGTGAGGTAATATTTTCTTATAAGCATTTTTAAATGTCGGAAAACTCGAGTCGACGTCTCCCGATATTTACTAAGAAATTTCTTCATAAGTGCATGTTATGACAAGGGATCAATTCAGCATGTGAACGAGCATGTGCATTGTAAATCCTGCGCAGAAAATAGAACGACGCAGAAAATAGCACATCGGAGGAAAACGGAACCAGAACTGAACTGCTCAACTATCCTGTAGTCTGAAGAAAAAGAATGGAAGATTCAAGCCTTACGGGACAAACAAAGGTGTTTCATGTACATTTTTTATGCTTTTGATTTGTAAAATTGGATTTCAAGAATGATGCTAAACCGAAAGTAACATTTTCCTATAAAATCAATATAAAATACATTATGCCTGAGGTTGTTTAGCAGTATTCTATTTGAAATGACAATAACCTTTGTAATTGCGTAGCAAATTAGCAATTGTCCTTTCTCTGCATTTTGAAAGTATTCTAAATTCAGAAAAAAATCCAGATTTTTTTTCCATTCACACTGTTTAGAAATCGCTGTCAAAGACAGGATATCAATGAACCCATTAAATAAACTCTTGAGTCAGTCAAATTGAGGATATTTAAATGGAAAATGCAAAATATATAGATAAAACAATTCATAACAAAGAGGAAAGATTCAAATGTATTAATTCTTGATAAATCATACTATGTATAATGATGATATAGTAAGAATGATAAATAATTCAGTCAAACAGAAAAAAACTTTCTGCAGTTTGAGCCATTTAGTTTATTTAAAAATATATTTTATTATATTTGTTAATTTTCTGTTTGTATTGCCATAAAATTAAATTATGTCTTCCACTGTAGTTTACAGATGAGGAGATGAAGAAAATTTCTGAAGTAATATCGAACTCCATGTTTTTCACTATGACATGTAGCAGCAAGACAGAGGCTCAGAGGAGTTCAATTCTTCTTCTAGAATTCTTGTACTTTTCAAGATATAAACAGACGGTGCAAAGATATTTTGGAGGAAGCGCTGCAGAAGGAACCAATATTAAAACAAGCGATATTGACAAGATGATAGTGGTGCCTAACATATATGTTTGCTGCGATCCAGGAGAAGGAAAGATGGTTCGAGGTCATGTATTTTTAGTTGATTCGAGTGACTGCTCTCAAGGGCAAGCTAAACTTGTTCTTTTAAAAACAGATAAAACAATACCCACGGTTTTTGATGACCATGGCAAGACTCTTAAAGACATGTTGGAACAGAGGCAAGATGGTGAACGTTTACTTTCAAGCGAGAAAGTCGTTAGTTTTTGGATGAACTTTCTTCAAAAGAGGGATACCTCAACGGGACCTCCAGGAACATCTCGCCATGGGCCATGTGCAACTGCAAAGAATACAGATCCACAGGGCTATATAAAACGTAAAATAGGAGACGTTATAGAACAAGATTTTGCACATGGTATTCCCTTTTGCACCCAACCTCCAGTAGGAAAAGATTGGTTAAGAGATAGAGAAAACTTTAAGTGGCCATCAAAGAAAGTGATAGAGAAAATAAAATCACTAAAATGTCATGTTGTTGCTGTTGGAGATAAAATGTCCAAGCATTCAGATGTAGAATGGAGGATTTCTTATCTGTTGTGGGAGCGAGAACTCGTATGGAGTTTTAACGACATACAACTGCAATGTTATGTTTTATTAAAAGTATTACTGACGAAATATATAGACCCAGTTGCTCCGGAAGAATTGAGCTCATACCATATGAAAACAATCGTATTTTGGGAATCAGAAAATAATATTGACAACTGTTGGCACCCAAAATACCTTCTTCAATTTGTACGAAACTGTTTGCTTCGTCTGAAATGCTGTATATTAAGCTGTACTCTCAAACATTTTATAGACCGTGGAAAAAATCTCCTTTTGTGGAGATTGCAAGATCCGAAAGTAAAGGATGCAACTCTTAATGTTATTGAAGAGATCATTGAAAATAAAATAACGTACTTGATGCAGTGTGTTGAAGGCATTGATTTGAACACAACCTGGGTAGAGAGCGATGGAAATGTGGAGGAATTTCTTCGTAAGTGTAGACTGGACCATGATCCACGGATAACATATGACTTCAGTGAGTCTTTAGAACCATTAAGATTATTTCATT
Source organism: Saccostrea glomerata (assembly GCA_003671525.1). NCBI lineage: Eukaryota > Metazoa > Mollusca > Bivalvia > Ostreida > Ostreidae > Saccostrea > Saccostrea glomerata. The sequence goes on along the minus strand of PRKT01000016.1, from coordinate 2,409,042 downwards.
TTGGTCGAGCATCGTCGCTAAATTTTAATGTTGAAACAGTTCTAGGCGATTTTAGTACACTTTCAAGGTACATTGAATCGTTTGAGGAAAATGACAGATATATAAAAGACGTCCATGATAGCATTAAGAATCCTGTGAAAAAGTTTATTTACATAAGATCTGCCATGATTTTGGCTAAACAAATGCTGCTTGCCAAACCATTTCCAAGTGAAAAGTTTCAAAAGCTTATAAACTTTATGGATGGAAACTCAGACCTTGATGCTATCTCTGGAAAATTGTACGTAGCAACATGTTTTGTTGCGTTCAAAAAACATGACAAAGCTTCAGAAGTTATAAAACAGATTTATGCAGCCTCTGAAAAATCGGATACACTGATATATGCAGGTTTGTGTTCAGATTGCAAATCAATGCGTGTTTCAGGGGAGACACTTATACAAGAGAAAGGACTACCTCGATGCCCACATTCTGAAACTAGAAACCTTTCGATCTTCCATGATGTTATATTTGCAAATGGAGATTTGCCGATTCTGCCTGATGCATTGAAATTTGAATGCTTCGTCGACAGAGTTTTTCTTGTTCATCCGTCGGTGTATTTGTATTATCTTAAAGTTCTGTGTAGCAAATCAACAGAGAAAAAGAAATATAATATAAGTCTACTGGACAGGGCAGTTCACGAGTGTGATGCTACTTTATATACATATAGGCATTTTAACATTTTAGGGTATTGTTATTTTGAACATGGATGCTACGAAGAGGCTTTTAATTGTTATAGAATATCTTTTTCGCAAACTGTCGATAGTGGTCGACCAAATGCTGTAATTTATTTGTTACCCATTCTGGTATACAATATCCTCCAAAAGCAAAGGTTTGATTCTGAAAGTGAAATTATTTATCAAAGATAAAATTTTGAATTAAAAGTTCTCTGTGAATAATGATTTTTTTCTTTACGAATTGTAAATGGTTAAGTATTAAGATACTGACAGTTGAATACACTGGGGTTGATATATCTTCGCTTCACAAATTATGAGATTATTTAATTGATGCAATGATATACTCATTTTACTGCATGGGTGTGGAGTATGGGTTTATGGAAATAATTATACATGTATAATTGACACACCACACTTAGAATTTTATAGATATATATTGAAAGTTAAAAGCAATGTACCCCAAACTGTATCGTATATGGCGAACTTTGGAAAATAAACATGTCTGTCCCTATAAAAGCAAGAATGACTGTTTTTTAGGAACGAATTTTAACAGGTAAACAAGAGAAAATTTCTCGAACACTTTATAATAATTATTTATAAATTTGATGTTGCTGATGTTTATCACTCCAAATGGTTGAATTGTGTTAAAGATGTATAAACTACATGTGGTTATGTTAATTGTTGGAGAAATCAATCTCCTGATAGACTCTTACATTTATCTAAAAATGTGAAGAAAAAATATACAAATTTATTTATAGATGAGTTGAGAATTCAAATACATGATTCACCAAAATGTTTACATGATAGGGTTTTTATGACGCAAATTGGATTTGCCTGTTGATCTTATGTATATTTTTTCGCAAAATCAGATGTAGTAGTCATAGACTTACAATCGAAACTGGTAGATTTTTTAGCATAGAAAGAAGTGAAAGAATTCGTAATCTGTGCAATTTCAGGAGAACTGGGTGATGAGTTCCATTATTTGTTCAGTTGTTCCTACTTTAAACGAGAAAGGAAAAATCTTTTACCCCAAGATATATGCAAAAACGGAAATCCTAGTAGGTTTTATGATCTTATGAATAGCCATAATAAATATATTCTTATTAGATTCAGTAAATACTGTAAATTGTTATGTCAGTTTTTTTAAGCAATGAGGCAACATTTATAATATTATCTTCCAACACCTGTAACTCTTGTATATATACTTTTATGCCTCATGTGAGACCTTCAGTGAAATAAAAGATTCAAAAAGTTCTAAAGTTTCAAAAGATTAAAAAATTGAATTCCCCAGATGGAATTTTTTATATCCCCCCTTTCGAAGAAAGGAGAGCATACTGCTTTGCTGCTGTCTATCGATCGGTCGGTCTGTCTGTCGGTCAAATAGTTTCCTTTTATTTTCTTTGCAGAGGTTGCACATATTGAAATGAAATTTGGTATACAGTTTTATCATAAGAATATCTAGTTCAGGTTTTCTTTAAGGTATGATCCAGCAATTTTTGACAGATTTATACCCCTTGGACTTAAAAAAGATTTGAAATCTAAACTACCCCAGGATGCATCCACCTAAGTTTCAGCTTTACTGGCCAAGTGGTTCTTGAAAGAAGAATTTCAAAGATTTTTCCTCTAGGGGTCATGGTTTGTACAATTCAAAATTTACCTTACCCCAGGATGCTTCTACCTAGGTTTCAGCTTTCCTGGCCCAGTAGTTCTTTAGAACAAGACTTTTAAAGATTTTTCCTATATATTTCTATGTAAAACTATGATTCCCTTTTATCGCCCCGCCCTACCCCCAGGGGTCAGGATTTGAACAATTTAGAATCTACACTACCCCAGGATGCTTCCATACAAGTTTCAACTTTTCTGGGTCAGTGGTTCTTGAGAAGGAGATATTTTTAATGACCCCGACCTATTTTTGTTTTTTCTTGATTATCTCCCCTTTTGAGAGAACCTAACCCTTTGTTTTAACAATTTAAATTTTCCTTCAACCAAGGATGTTTTGTACCAAGTTTGGTTAAAATTGGCACAGTGGTCTTTGAGAAGAAAATGTGAAAAGTTTACAGACGGACAGACAGACGAACGGGCGGACGACGGACAAAATGTGATCAGAAAAGCTCACTTGAGCCTTCGGCTTAGGTAAGCTAAAGATTTGGGTGAGTTTCCCCCTCTTACATATCTTCCCTCTTTAACACTGTTCTCCACAGCGATATAAAAAATCAGTTGAACAGTACTTGATTCACATATGTAGTACTCAGATATTTAACAGACTTTCTTTACAATATACTAGTATATGAATAAACTAAAGTTTTCAGTACAGCATTAAAAATAACTTATCTAATTTGTTCGTGTACATTTGTCCACCTTAGCCGTTGCACTCAAAGACTATAATTTCCTAAAGACGCACCTTAATTAGCTGTTGCATCTCTAAGTTCACTTAAGTTCTCTCTTTGCTGAAGAACACGACACAAGGGCAATTTTAGCTAAATGAAATGGATTGGAATGTTTTTCCGCTGTTGAATGCGTTCAACGTCGGGGTACAATTTTATCTCCGCCTTCTTTTTCTCTTGATCCGCCAGAAGCATCAGGTTGAAACATTTCTCCCGTCGGTTTTTTGTGTTATGATGTCCACAATTACGTCATCAACATCACTATCTGACTTGTCATCACCTGTAACCAAAATCTCTGACCTCTGTTACGTTTGTCCAGTACCGTTCGAATTTTGGATAGAGTACACATTTTCTCCAGTCCTTGCAAGCTTGTAGGGTATGAATGACAATGTATCCTGAACTTTGTTTCTCCTCAACACACGATTTTGCAAGATATATTTTTGCCAGTTTTGATTGTTGTCTCTATAGTATTCCTATTCTGAATCTGTCTCCTATGTTGTGCGTTATTCTCAATATTTGTAGCTGCTGTATGCAATGTCTCATTATTTTTTTTCTTACGTTTTCCGGCACATGAGTCTGTGGAGAAAACATCAGACTCCGACTCTAAATTAGTTCCGAGAATGAAATCAATGGACATTTTAGGTTCTCGGCTAAAGAAAAGTAAGGAAAATATCCATTTGACATATTCACAGCAAATTTGTATAGATACAAAAGCTGCGGAAGATATTCGGTCCATCTCTTCTTCTGTTCAGGAGTGAGTGCGTAGTTGAACGTGCATGGTCCGATTAAATCGTATGATAAGGGGTAGTTCTTGATTTATCTGCACCATAAATCTTACCCATTTCTTGTATTATATGACATTCAAAATTTAGCCCCTGGTCACTGTGTATTTGGTGAGGTAGTCAATATCACGGTAGGGGATGCTCACTCCTCCCTGGCACCTGATCCAACCTCTGATTTTTTGGAGATCCGTGTTTGCTCTGCTCCTATTTAGTATTGTTTGATGGAACTTGATGTTGAATACTGTTTGCTATCTCAATGTTTCATCCCACAAACCATTCCTTAACAATCGCTTTTACTACTGTCACCACTTTCTGGTCCCTTGTCTGGTTTAATTTTGAGAATATAAGTGTCATCACCACGTTTCCCCCATGTTCACACAGACAAACACTTTTTCCCGGCCATTTTTTGACTTCTCGAATAGAATGTAGTCAATTGCAAGTATCTCCATGGCCATGGAAAGAGATATAATGAGATTTCCAATTGGTGTCTTGGCTCTTGGTATCGGTGCTTTGCATCGTGCAACTTTCACAGAACTTTCTTACACCACTTCTGAACATCCTGAGTCATTCATAACCAGGAACGCCTTTTTTCTTAGTAATGCCAATGTTCTATCCACACCTTGATGTTTTGCATGTCCATGCACACTTTTCAACACTTTGTCTTTAAAAATTTCCAGCAGCAGTATTTCTTTGATTTAACCATCGTCTCCACATCGTCTTTACATCTCTAAATTAACACCAACTGTTCCAATTTGTCCTTTTTTTCAGAAGTTTTCTCACATCCTTTTTTCCTTATGAATAACAATTTTTGTTAACTGTCTGGTATCTTGAACCAGTATAACACACAACTTAAAAAAGGCCCATGCTATTGTAATTGTGGCAAGGTTTAATGTACTGGGGAATGTTTGCATTTGCTAAAAAAATGTATAAATCAAGAAAGACCTTATGTAGATGATGAATTTGAAATTAATTGAACTTATCTACAATACACTTTTTTACTGGGCTTTACATAAACAAGGAAGTCATATTCTTGATTATTGGGGAGGTTGTATAATTTGTGGTCTTCATGGTAATTTCCTTAAAGTTTTTCTGATACAGTTCAATCAGTAAAAAAAAAGAGAGTAAAAGTATGAGAATAGATCCAATGAGATCAAAAACTATGAGCCCAAGTTTGCAACCTTCTGGTCTTTCATGATCAGTAGAACACAGTTTAAGTTCTTTGAAGTTCAAAGCAATTTGCAATAATGCTTCCACCAAAGAATACCAGGCTTTCACTATTTGTACGTCGGAGATCAGTTCCGTTGTTTTAACTGCCACAACAACAGCCAACAATATTTGTGGAAGATCCTCCATCCAAGTACAAATGACTGAGATGATGGATAAGGCTTTCTCTGCACCTTCGTAGAATTCATCAGAAATGTCCAACTGTCTTATTTCAGTGTACACCCAAACGCAGAATGCAATAAAAGTTATAAGAAACATGACAGTACCGAAGATTGCAAACGCTAAGATTGCCCATTTTACATTGTCGATGCTCTTGTCGTCTTCTTTATTCACTTCAATGAAGAAATCCCAATCTAGTATTAAATCTGCAACCTCAAGCAGACATCTTACGATAATAGTTGCCATAATCTCGCATGAACATGATTCACCCATGGTTTACTGTTCTCTATTTTATCTTACTGTGTTCTGAAATAAAGGAAGAAATCATAATCAGGATAAATATAGTATTACTATAAAAAAATTAAATACAGATATAATGACTTCACAGATCTTTCTTTTCTAGGGTCCCAAGGAAATCAAAAGTTACATTTAAAAAACTTATGGCGATAAAAAACTTTGATAACATCTTCCTCAATTAGCCAAACAAACGCTATTCCGTTAATTTTTGTCAAATTTTTATCTTTTTTCCTTCATTATTTTCATTTTCAACAAATGTTTGATATTGCGTTGAAAATGCACTTAGTAGTACTAGTATAATTAACATTCATTTTACGCTGAGGATTTCTATCAGCTAGAGATGAAACTAATAAAACTTTGTGAAAATCAAAAGTAAATACATATAACATTGAATGACTTTAGTTTTTGGGAGATTTGAACCTTTAATAAATATGAGTATAAAATGAATATCTAATATCAATACTGACACATTTTCATTGAATGATAATCATCAGTATAATGTCCTTTATGATTGATTGATTGTATGTTGTTTACGTCTCGTACAAGAATTTTTCACTCTTACAGAGAAGTTATTATATAACAAGTAATTTTGATCTTTACTCGGTACTCAGAGTCATTGAGCAATGAGGGTTCTTTTTCGTGCCAACGCCTACTGTGACACGGGGCCTCGATTTGTAAGATTTCATCTGAATGATTAAATTCGACTGCATCATATTCACTGAAAATCTGCCATACTCGAAGTAAAACAATATCGGGATTATCAGTAAATGCGTTATTTTACAATTAACCTAATTAACAACAAATAAACATCTTAGTACATGTATATAAAATTTCAAATGTTTAAACATTATTTCAATGTGAGTAAACTATGAAATAAAGTGATCCCTGTCTTCCAACAATTTATTGAAATTCCCACTGGTACCAATTTGACACCTTTATATGTAATAATAAAAGTTATAATCAAAAGAAATTCATATTAATGGGAATCTATGAATGGACACCTAATTAAAAACTAAATAGAAATAATATATAATTATATTTATGACTGATGATTTGTCAATATAAACGCTTGTTTTACTAGGGAAAAAAAAACAGAACAAACAATTAAAGCAAATGATCTTTTTTTTTTCTTAAAATAATTTCAATATCCTACACTTAGAGTTTCTGAATTTAAACATCGCGATCGATAATTCTCACTGGAGAAATTTCATAAACTTATCTCTCCTAGGAGACTGAAACGAAATCGCAATTTATACGATATGACTTGATTTTCAGAAAATAGTCACACGTATCTATTTTTAGGAAGTGCGATTTTCTCTAAATATAGAAACTGCTGATTATCATTCAAAATGTCTGAAATATTTAGACATATGGAAAGTAAAAAAATGTAATAAAAAGGCTGAAAAGTTTTTATGTCTCTCCAGAATTATAGAACCACAACAATCATAATAAATTAGTGTGTGTATTACTATATCTATTACTTATTTATTGTTCTCTTTGAAAATGTTTATTTATTAACATTGATTTTTTAAATAGATAAATATAAAAGAGATATACCATGAGTACCTTAAAGTTTATTTTCCCCAGTCTGGATATCGTCATTCATAGAGGTCGTCATAGATTAATACAATTAAGACAATTAAAGCTGATACGACCAAATGGCTTGCATAATAGATTTAGACAGATACTTTTTTTTACAATTTAATTTCCTTCTTTTTAATATAAACATACGGAAATGGAGCCTGCTTCATGGGAGACTTACGTAATAATTTGAATGAAATGCGAGCATAATGATCACGTGATATTGATAAAACATCCTTTTTAAACGTTTTTTTTCTTATTGACTAATCCACTGAGTTCATACCAAACTTGTTTAAAAGAGACAGTTTACCATCAATATTTTTTTATTAACACAGTAAAGTTGTCTATGACATGTTTGGAGTAGGGTAAGATTGCAAACTTCTCTCTAGCGAAAAGATCGTTGTGTTATCCCTGTAGGCTGAAGAGGAAACCAAAAACTCAAACAATGTTTAGTTATGGATTAAACAGTTGTATGAAACAGTCCTTTTTCTATATATTACATTATTTAGTATTTTTCCAAGTTTATCACTGGGACGAGGTCGGTTATAAGCTTCTCCGAAATTCTTCGAAAGTTTAGATTCCAAAGTCACTCTTTAACGGTTACAATATTTTTTTGCTAATGCTACCAGAGTGCATCAGCAATTATGCTATAGATATCAATCAATAAGTGAGCAAGTCCTTATCTTAATAATTTGTACTGAAGGAGAAAATTATCATTTTCAACTATTGCATGTATTTGAAAGTTATATAAATATGAATATTTTATATCTGTAATTCTTTATTGACTTGTTCATCATTCCCTATAATGCGTATTATTATCGAATTTGTTTAAGTTTTGAAATATACTAGTATGTAATTTATCCTTATACCTATATTGAAAAACCGGTCCTTCGGAGGAGACCTATAAACCGAGGTCCCGTGTCGCAATGGGTGCTCGCACATTTAATAAGATTCCTTACTGCTCAAAGGTCATAAGTGCGGAGTATAGGTCAGAATTTATAGTCATCCACCTCCAGATGGGTGAACTTTTCCGAAGAGGGACGTAACAATCAATCGATCAAACTAACTGAAAGCAAAATAATATTTTCATTTGTAATGTTCTAGGAGATTAAAACTATGAATATTTTTTTTTTTAAATTGTTATCTTGAATTAAAAAAAACTAAATTTTCAGACATTTTTATCCTGACCAAGTTAAAAAACTAGTATAAATTGCATCCTCCACAAGTTGCACAAGGGAGAAAAACTATAGAAGAACCACAAGCATATTTAAAGTATGTAGTGTGTCTCTCTCAAGATAAAATTTGTGATGCCATAATCGACAAAATACTTCATAAATTAATATATTTTGAGCCATTAAAGAGTCAAGTGTACATGGTTTTTCATCTTCTTTTTTCTCAAAATTCCGGTTTTAACCACATGTTTTAAATCAAGTAATAGAATCGTGTTTATATTTACGGACCAGTAACTTCAGAAACAAACACACTACACAGGGAAGTACAGGTCTGACCACTCAATTAATGAAAGAGACATTGTTTCTAATAAGCCATGGAAGACTCGGATGAATCTCAGATTGTGAGGTTTTTTTTATAACTTTCTTCTTAAAGCATAAAATGCATATTGTTATGTAGCATTTTACTGAAGAACTACGGTTCGGTGATTGGATTAATAATTTAAAGAATGTTAACATATAGCACATAATCAGATACCTAGTTTGGTTATGTCTTGAATAGTGAATCCATTTCTTTTCAATATTAAAACTTGTAATTGTTATTTTGTCTACAGTTTTGGTTTCAAATCATTTCATGCTTACATGAAGTTAAAAGGATTGTGAAATCACACAAATTCTCTCATTGGAAAAGCAAGTTTTTAAAACATGGAAGTAAATGTAAGCGAACAGAACAAAATAATTCATCTAGCCTCGAAAATTCCGTGTACATTAACAGTTAAGGTGACGTTATTGTAATTATTCTGTCTAAAATACAGGGTTTGTTTAGATTTCAGATGAGGATCTTGCAAAGGTTTCTGAAATAGTGTCAAAGTACTTGTTTTTCACCATGACAAGCACTTGTAAAACAGTGGCTCAGGACACAGAAAAGCAAGTCTTAGAGAGGATTCTCGAGAAAATTGACAGTATCATTAATAATATTATTACGTATACCTTGGAATGCGCAGATGGATTACATTTATTACCCATGTGGGAAACGAGTGATTTCAGAGTTGTGGATTTCCTTAGAAAATGTATGGAAACTCTCCACAAGGGATATACGTGTGATTTTGATCAATACAAAATCCCTTACAAATTATACCACTACGGGCATCATAACGTTAATCTTGAAATAGTCGTTGCCGATTTCAGCACTCTTAAGCAGTACCAAGAATCACTCAAGAAAGGTGACACAAATCTTGTTGATGTCCATGAGGATATCAAGAATTCTGTAACAAGCTTTATCAATATGCGTTTTGCTATCATTGAAGCTAGGCAAATACTACTTAATGGAAAGGAAATCTCTGAAAAAATCGTTAGCACTTTAAAGGACAACTTAGGGATAGATGCCGTCACTGGTGAATTGTACTTAGCTACTTGTTTTCTTGCTATGCACAAATACGAAGATGTGTCGTTACTACTAACAGAAATTTTAAATTCGAACGAAAGGCCAATTTCAATTGTATATTCTGGTTTCTGTTCGATTTGCAGAATAATACGTAGATCGGGTGAGACACTGGAACTAGACACAGACCTTCGATCATGCACATTTCCTCAAGCTAGATATATGTCTGTTATAGCACAAGACGTTATTTTCGCAAAAGAGGATCATCCACTCCTTCCCGACGCTCTGAAATGGGAATGTTTGCTAGATAAAGCTTTCTGGATTCATCCAGCTGTGTATTTGCTTTATCTCAGATTTCTGTGTTGCAAGAAAGAAGAAAAAGAAAGAAATATTCTGCATTTGCATAACACTGGGAACAAATGTGATGGCACACTACATAGCTTCAGACAATGCAACATTCTAGGTTATTGTTATTTTCAATTGGAAAACTTTGAAATGGCATTTCAATGTTATGGAATATCTTTCTCCCAAACATATCCTAATAATACGCCGAATTCTGCCGTGTACATGCTTCTCATTGTGTTATTCAAGACTTTAAGGAATAGAGGACTTATAATGTGATAATTTATCAAACATGGAATAGTAATTAAATCTCTTTGATTATTATTTTTTAAAAAATGAACAATATTGACGCCTACAATACGTTTTACCCTTTATCGGTACTTGATAGTGTGTGAAATTAAAACTCTATAAGCTTTTTTAACAATGTGCAAGGTTGAAATATTTCAAATATGTTTACAAAGACACATTTAAAACGGTAGGGTAAACTTCAACGAGAAAATGTGTTCTTTTTGTAAATATACTTATGGAGAAAAAAAACAATGATATTGTATATCATATTTACTTATGCAACATACAAAGTCATGGAATGTCGAACTGAATCAGTTCTTGAAACGAAAATGTTCAAATAACATATAGAATTATTAAATCATCAGTAGTTTACTTCTCATCTTTGTTCCTGTGTTAAACATGCAATTCCATGCAATACACAGTTTTGGGAATCTTGCCAAACTTTCTACAGTGTACATAGAAACTTATATTTTCATTCTGTTTTGAACTTTAAAGGTCATACGAAACAATGTCCTAAGCATTTTGGAAAAGAGTTCATTTGAGCAACATTAATCAGCTTGAAATAACATTTTGGATTTTTTACGCAAGTTGGAGGCAGCAGAGTTGATCAAAGATACTTGATTCTGAAGATGAGCCATGGCATGTTTGGAGTAGGGTAAGATTGCAAACTTCTCTTTAGCGAAAAGATTGTTCAATAACTGAGTTGCTCGGAAAGACTCTTCTAACCCAACTAGAAACATCTCGACATGGACCATTAGCAATCTAATTAGAATAAGCCTCTATTTATTTTTTGTTAATTTTTAATTTTAATAAGAATGGAACCATTGGCATATTAAAGGAGCACACTATCCATGAGTTACATAAAAAGACATATAAAATGAAATGAAATCAACGCTATTCATCAAAGAAAGTTGTAGAGGGAATAAAGTAAAATGTTATTCAGTCCTTGATTGGCGAAATATTGTCTTAATTTTTTCTGTTTGAATTGGATGATTTCGTTTTTACTGTGGGGAGGAGAGGTCATTTTAACGATATACAGCCCCATAACCATGATTTGTTAAAGGTATTATTGAAAAAGCAGGTTCTCTTGTTCCGAATGATATAAAAATGTTGTTTTTTGAGTATTGGAAAAGCTGAGCAAGATTTTCTAAAAGTGACCTTTCTCATTTAAAAGCATTTTGCGACATCTCAAACTGCAAGGAAAACTTTACTTCCTTTATAGAATGCATGTCTCCAAGAGGAAAGAAAACATTTTTTAGAATATTTCTAATGTGTTTTTGATCTTAATACACAATGAAACATGTGGAGATAACGGACAGTTTCAAGATCAAAAGTCCATTAAACATTTACAATACAAAATAGGGGCAGAGCAAACAAGGACCTCCAACCATCTCCTGCTGGCCAGTCACACCCGCTGTGTGCTCCGTGTCATGACTGGGAAATAACGGGAAATATCCGTTATCAATTCAGTGTATAGATGATGGACCAACAATTAGTATGAGAAACGTAAGTCAGCTTTTGACTCAATGATAAATTGTATTTGCTGACAAGGTCATTGTATCGACCATAGAACTTACGAAATAATGGCTTTAAACGAGACTGCTGATAATCTTGTTTTATCAACTTGTTTGTTAATAATTTATCTCATTTTTGAAATTGTTCCTAGCATGCTCTTGCGTCTCGAATCAAATGAGATATAAGTATATAAACTCCGTTTTCAGGTTATGAAGGTACATTATTGCTGCATAAGTAAGGGAGGTTGACGATTGTAGAGTTAAAGTCATCCCGTATGTTTATCATGGAGTTTGGATGTTATATTACCATATACGTCTTCTTCAAGTAAAATATCTAAATATGAAACAGATTTGTCAAACTCCGTGATATCTTTATTCTCAAGCTTACCGGGATATATCAAATCGACATAAGAATGGGCATCACCATTGTTAATTGACAATACGTCGTCGATATATCTAAATGTCAAGTTGAAAGACACAGCAGGTGTTTTCTTCTTTTCACGTATAAGATTTTGGACAAATTCTACTTCATATGAATACAAAATTAGGTCTGCTTATAACGGGGCGCAACAGGTACCCAAGGGAATTTCAATAGATTGTTGGAAGACCTGCAAAAATAAAAAAAAAATAATTATGTTTCCATCAGTATAATTGATCAGGCAAATTAACTGACCTTTAAGCAATTCAGTTAGTAAATCGTATTTCAATCCTATTTAAATGTTTAGTATAGACTTGTCTGATACATTGATTAAGCATTAACGTAATCAAATTTTATTACGTGTCTGTTATTTCTGAAGGATGAAGAGGAAACCTAAAACTCAAACAAGGTTTAGTTTTGGATTAAACAGTCTTATAAAATTGTCCTCTCTCTATATATTTCATCATTTTTACTATTTTTCCAAGTTTATGATTAGGACGAGGTCGGTTATTAGCTTCTCTGAAATTCTTCGAAATTTTAGATTCCAAAGTCACCCTTTAACGGTTACAATTATTTTTGCTTTGCTAACAAAGATCATCAGCTATTATGTTAAAGGTATCCATCAGTAATTGTCCGAGTCCTTATTCTAATAAATTGTACTGAGGGAGAAACTTATTATCATCAACTATTATTTGACAATGATAAAATACGAAAATTTTCATATCTTTATTCACTTGTTCACCATTTCCATAATACTATTCTCCAATTTGTTTAAATGAAATACATTTAATTTATCCTCATATCTATATTGAAAGACCGGACATTCGGATGAGATAGTTTAAACCGAGGTCCCGTGTGGCAGTAGGTAAATGCTGGCTTAAAAAAAAAATCCCTCACTGCTCAAAAGCCATGAGTGCCGAGAATAGGTCAGAATTTGAAGCCTTCCATCTCCATATGGGTGAAAAATTCCTGAGAGGGGCGTTAAACAACAAACAAGCAATCATTCATTCAATCCAACCAACTGAAAGAGGAAATATATTTTCATTCAAAGTTCTACGAGAGTAAAAAATATGAAATCAATATTCATTCCAAAATTGAGTTATTTTGAATACCGGTATAAAAAAAAAACAGTCATACACATATAATTTAATATATTTTGAGCCATTAAGACCCAAATTCTAGGTCCGATGTGATATGTACATGTTTTTTGTCATTTCCTTTGTTAAAATTCCGGTTTTAACCACACGTTTTAAATCAAGTATTAGAATTGTGTTTATATTTACGGACCAGTAACTTCAGAAACGAACACACTACACAGGGAAGTACAGGTCTGATCAATCATTTATAGTGAAACTCATTTACTGAAAGAGACATTGTTTCTGATAAGCTATGGAAGACTCGGATGAATCTCAGATTGTGAGTTTTTTATATAACTTTCTTTTTACAGCATAAAATGCACATATTATGTATCATTTTAATTGAAGAACTGCAGTTCAGTGATTGGATTAATAATTTTAAGAATGTTAACATATAGCACATAATCAGATACCTAGTTTGGTTATGTCTTGAATAGTGAATCCATTTCTTTTCATTATTAAAACTTGTAATTGTTATTTTGTCTACAGTTTTGGTTTCAAATCATTTCATGCTTACATGAAGTTAAAAGGATTGTGAAATCACACAAATTCTCTCATTGGAAAAGCAAGTTTTTAAAACATGGAAGTAAATGTAAGCGAACAGAACAAAATAATTCATCTAGCCTCGAAAATTAACAGTTAAGGTGACGTTATTGTAATTATTCTGTCTAAAATACAGGGTTTGTTTAGATTTCAGATGAGGATCTTGCAAAGGTTTCTGAAATAGTGTCAAAGTACTTGTTTTTCACCATGGCAAGCACTTGTAAAACAGAGGCTCAGAAGAATGCAATACTTCTCCTTGAATTCCTGTATTCTTCCAGAAAGGAAGGATTGATATCAAGATATTATGGAGGAAGTACTGCAGAAGGGACCAATCTAAGAACAAGTGATATTGATAAAATGATCGTTGGTCCCAATATGTGTGTTTGCTACGAACGAGAGGATGCAAGTGAAATTCCAGGTTATGTTTTTCTTATCGACAATAGTGCTTCTTCTCAAGGTTATGCAAAACTTGTTCTTTTAAAGGAAGATTCGGATTCACCCACAATATTCGAAAATCAGGGGAAAACTGTGTCTGATATGTTTTAAAAAAGTCGAAGTCGCAAACTCCTTTCTAGTGAAGAAGTTGTTTCATTTTGGATCTATTTTCTCCAAAGAACAGGACCAAAATCATCAAAAGGCCCACCCGAAACCTTTCGACATGGACCCTGTGCAACCTCAGTGAGTACTGATCCAAAGGGGTATATGAAAGATGAAATAGGAGGTACCATAGAGCAAGATTTTGCCCACGGTATTCCATTCTATAGCCTACCCAAGGAAGGAGAAGAATGGTTACAAGACAGAGTAAAATACCAATGGCCATCCAGGACAATTGTAGAGAGAATAAAATCATTGAAATGTCATGTAGTTTCTGTTGGTGAAAAGGGGTCTAAATGCTACTCCATGGAATGGAGAACATCATATTTATTGTGGGAAAGAGAGCTTGTTTGGAGTTTTAACGATGTTCAGCTCCAAGCTTATGTTTTGTTAAAGGTACTGCTGAAAACATACATCAATACTATTGCTCCAAACTTCTTGAGCTCATTCCATATGAAAACTGTAGTATTTTGGGAATCAGAAAATACGGAGAACAATTGCTGGAATGCGAGGCATTTAATTTCATTTTTACGTCGTTGTTTACTTTACCTTAAAGCATGTATCAAGAAAAAAAGTCTGTTACATTTTATAGATCGAAGAAAAAATTTGTTCCTGTCTGTAATGAACATGATGAATGACACAGAAAAGCAAGTCTTAGAGAGGATTCTCGAGAAAATTGACAGTATCATTAATAATATTATTACGTATACCTTGGAATGCGCAGATGGATTACATTTATTACCCATGTGGGAAACGAGTGATTTCAGAGTTGTGGATTTCCTTAGAAAATGTATGGAAACTCTCCACAAGGGATATACGTGTGATTTTGATCAATACAAAATCCCTTACAAATTATACCACTACGGGCATCATAACGTTAATCTTGAAATAGTCGTTGCCGATTTCAGCACTCTTAAGCAGTACCAAGAATCACTCAAGAAAGGTGACACAAATCTTGTTGATGTCCATGAGGATATCAAGAATTCTGTAACAAGCTTTATCAATATGCGTTTTGCTATCATTGAAGCTAGGCAAATACTACTTAATGGAAAGGAAATCTCTGAAAAAATCGTTAGCACTTTAAAGGACAACGGAAAGGTGACACAAATCTTGTTGATGTCCATGAGGATATCAAGAATTCTGTAACAAGCTTTATCAATATGCGTTTTGCTATCATTGAAGCTAGGCAAATACTACTTAATGGAAAGGAAATCTCTGAAAAAATCGTTAGCACTTTAAAGGACAACTTAGGGATAGATGCCGTCACTGGTGAATTGTACTTAGCTACTTGTTTTCTTGCTATGCACAAATACGAAGATGTGTCGTTACTACTAACAGAAATTTTAAATTCGAACGAAAGGCCAATTTCAATTGTATATTCTGGTTTCTGTTCGATTTGCAGAATAATACGTAGATCGGGTGAGACACTGGAACTAGACACAGACCTTCGATCATGCACATTTCCTCAAGCTAGATATATGTCTGTTATAGCACAAGACGTTATTTTCGCAAAAGAGGATCATCCACTCCTTCCCGACGCTCTGAAATGGGAATGTTTGCTAGATAAAGCTTTCTGGATTCATCCAGCTGTGTATTTGCTTTATCTCAGATTTCTGTGTTGCAAGAAAGAAGAAAAAGAAAGAAATATTCTGCATTTGCATAACACTGTGAACAAATGTGATGGCACACTACATAGCTTCAGACAATGCAACATTCTAGGTTATTGTTATTTTCAATTGGAAAACTTTGAAATGGCATTTCAATGTTATGGAATATCTTTCTCCCAAACATATCCTAATAATACGCCGAATTCTGCCGTGTACATGCTTCTCATTGTGTTATTCAATACTTTAAGGATTAGAGGACTTATAATGTGATAATTTATCAAACATGGAATAGTAATTAAATCTCTTTGATTATTATTTTTTAAAAAATGAACAATATTGACGCCTACAATACGTTTTACCCTTTATCGGTACTTGATAGTGTGTGAAATTAAAACTCTATAAGCTTTTTTAACAATGTGCAAGGTTGAAATATTTCAAATATGTTTACAAAGACACATTTAAAACGGTAGGGTAAACTTCAACGAGAAAATGTGTTCTTTTTGTAAATATTCTTATGGAATAAAAAAAACAATGATATTGTATATCATATTTACTTATGCAACATACAAAGTCATTGAATGTCGAACTGAATCAGTTCTTGAAACGAAAATGTTCAAATAACATATAGAATTATTAAATCATCAGTAGTTTACTTCTCATCTTTGTTCCTGTGTTAAACATGCAATTCCATGCAATACACAGTTTTGGGAATCTTGCCAAACTTTCTACAGTGTACATAGAAACTTATATTTTCATTCTGTTTTGAACTTTTAAGGTCATACGAAACAATGTCCTAAGCATTTTGGAAAAGAGTTCATTTGAGCAACATTAATCAGCTTGAAATAACATTTTGGATTTTTTACGCAAGTTGTAGGCAGCAGAGTTGATCAAAGATACTTGATTCTGAAGATGAACTTCAATTAGCGCGGCTTATCTCCCTTTGCTTATGACGTCAATAAGACCCAGTCGCTACATTCAGTACTAATATTTATATAGCCGATTATGTCTTATGCAGCGTAATTTTTAAGAAATAGCATTGTCTTGACTAAAACTTTGCATGAATATATGATTTTCAAACCAAATAGTGTTTGCCTTTTAACATCCTGTTGCATGTTTGCAAGATTTTAGCATGTTTTATCCGTGTAATTTATTGTCATCCTTCTACATTCTAATATAATGAGAGAGAGGGAGAAAAAAAAACGATGTTCAAAGTTCTGTGCTCGAGATATATATAAATATAGAGGCTGTCAAATAGCATTACAGTTGAATAAATTTTTAGCACAAAAATATGATTTGTTAATTTTCCAATAAAATTTTTAAAAAGAACGATCAGAATTTGAGCTCTATAGATTATATGTATATGTACTCGATCGGTAGCACGCGCATATAAGTAAAGCTGGATTCGATTGACAGCGGTGTGTGAAAGTGAAACTAAACCTTAAGGATAAATGATATCATTAATTTTATTTATGCAAATGGAATGATTATATGATATCGCTTCCTCGCCTTCTCCTCTCTCAGTTATTCCTTATATTCTTTCTTGGGCTTTCCCTTTCTCATTGACTCTTTCTCATTCCGTATTTTTTTTTTACCAAAGTCGGTACATTTACACATAACACTGTACTATGTGCTTTTTTATATATCGTATTAATTTTAAAAAGTCAGCCTCGGACTTTAAAATTCTATCTATGTAATCCTACGTTTCTGTGTGTATTTACAAATCAAAATTTCTAAATTTGTATCAGTTTATTTCAACAAAGATTAAATTCTGCTTTTTAAAAAAAGAATGTTTAACTGTAAAAATATTTGATTTTTAAAATTGTTAAGGTTCAGTCTCGCAAACAATTGGCATTGGGGGCATGGGTTTCTTTTTAACTCATCATCTTATGCACGCTCTCAGTATGTATGAGTATTTTCAAACTGCAGATACTCAATCAAACTGTTATAGAAGTATCAGTTCCGTAATATTACAGTACATGTATATTCACGTGCATACTTGTAATGCTGGAAAGTTTTTAAAATCACGTTTCAATTACAATAATGTCGTCATAAACCTCCTATTTCTATATATCATTTTCATTAGTTCTCGTGTTTCAGATTGCAGAAGTGTGCTTTCAAATATTCCCTCTTTCTATAGATCCACGTTTATCATAAACTTCAATATCCCCGTGTTTATTTTGGGAAAGGGAGGGGGGTTACATCATGTATCATAATACGTATAAATAAAACAAGGAAATTGTTGTTTCTAAGGTATTAATCTAAAATAATTAATCTTGGTTGGAGTGAAAAATCTTGGTTTCATCAGGATCATCTTACTATGAATAGCTCTCGTTTTCAGTTGCTGTGCCCAACTAACGATAAGTTCAAACAGAGTAAACTGTTCTTTAAAATCATATAGCGCATCTAAAAACATAGTCACATTTATATCAACAAAAATGACTAAAATTAACTCAAAAAAATACAGTAATACATCAATGGGTCGTTGTGACGTCATGCAAACACAAAATCAAGAACGATATGCGGGTAACAAATTTATGGAGTATAGGCCTTCATTTTTCCGTTAAGCAAAAGCAAATTTTTTTTTACCAAACGTTATTTAACATTCTTTCATACCAATCTTTATGTTTAAAAAGTAAAATCCTAGTGTTATGAACTGTTTCGTATGAACTTTAAGGTATGTCACTCGTCAGCTTTTTATAAAAGTTCACGCAGAACCTCTTACTTCAATTTATTATAAATCAAATTAAATTCAACAATGTTTATATATTATTCAACAATCAATGAAAAAACTGCTCACAAATCCACAAAGAAGCAAGATTTATGAGGGACCATTTCTTGTGGTGGAAGGATATTTAGCAGAAAATTCTGCAAATCTGCACATTTATTAAATTTAATATCTTGGAACTTTAGTTTCATATACTTTTACTCGGAGAATATTTTCCCTTGGGATATGCTAGGAATATTTAACATATAGGTCTCATTTTATATTTTTAGAACAAATTTTACAACTTCCATCAACAAACTTTGCCGAGAAATGAAGATATGTAAAAGAAGTTTGTGACTGATCAGTACTTAAGTCCTCAAAAGCTTGATACAAGGAAATATTTTATTGCCCAACCAGATTTTCAATACCCCAAATATGTTACTTTTTTGTGCAAAAAGGTCACATAATAATTTACGCGCATTAATTTGCAAGATTTGTTCAATGATCAATATTATTTAAACTATTTTACGTAAAATAAGATTATATTTATTGCCATGGTTACGTCTAATGAAATATTTTAAAGGTTAAAGAAATTAATCAAAGAGTTAAAAATTTAAGTGCAAAATGGCCAACTTAATTGCACCGTAGCTCAGTAAGATGCACACTGACCCCACTATTTTCTCTGCGATTTTGAGTTAGTACCATATGAGTACTTATCCAAAATATACTTCTTAAAAAATCCTTGATTTAACAAATTTCACGAGTGAAATACCGTAATATCATTTTCTAATAAATCCTGAATAAAGCATGAAAAAGGAACAATTCTTCACTCTCCCTAATTTCTTGGTAAATAAATGATTACTTATTTTCTTCCGAACACAATGAAAATACATAATATTATTTTAAATAAATAGTCGTATTTTTTATTCGGTCAAGATAAGGATATAGCCAATATGACGTCACACTTTTAAAAAAACATTAATTCCAACCAAGGAATAGAAATTTTCATTTTTGGGAAGTATTGATTTCTCATAAATTTTTTTAATGAGAACCAGCTAAAAATTCTAAATGTTAGCCTGAAAATATGACACAGATCCTTTGAGAACATTGATATTAAATACCAGAATACCCTTAAAGGGTGTCCTGAGCTTGTGTTTTTTACTGGACATCAATCCGGAATGGTAAAATTTGAGCCGTGTCATTAATACTTCGGACAAAATATCAATGGTTATTTTTTTGGTCTTTTTATCTTTGGAACAAGTGCAAGTTGACACACATGCCTAAATACTTCTGTTCTAAAGCTTGCGATAAGAAATTGTATTTTCCTCAAAGACTTACTCTCTGCGAGGAGGTGAAATTCAATGTGGTTTTTGTAATCCTGTTTGTCGCCTTCTCTTTGTCCTCAGGTTTATGTCTAGAATCTGATTTCAAGTCACAGAGGCCATTGACTAAGGAAGATATTCATTTGCGATACGACATTGAAAAATTGCTTCAAACAGTAAGTGTACTTATTGGCAAAAATGGCGACCTGGAATTGAGGATGTCGCGTTTGCAAAATGAATATTTCGAAACCGTCAAAGAACTGAAAGAAGATTTTCAAAAAAGTTTTGAAAAACAGGAAAACCGTATTTCGAATTTTGAAAAAGAGTTGTACAAACAAAAGAAACTGGTAAAGTGTCTGAATGATTTGAAATTGAAAGACAGTAGCGACTTCATAGTGTGTGAAGATGGACATGATGGATGGGAGGAAAAGACAAACAAGAGCAGTGAAGATCTTCCTGCTTGGAAAAAGGATAAACAAGAACAGCATTCAAGTATGTTACTTTTACTACAAATATATACACTAGAGGGATTGATTCATTTCATGTTTTTTTCACGTGCCTTTCGATTATTTTTAACTCCTTGAGATATAAACCCCATGTGCAGATGATGAAGGGTTATTGCTACATAAGTAGGGGAAGTTGCCGATTGATGTTATAGTCAGCAAGTTTATCAATTTAAAGAGCTTCGTTGTTAGATTACCATTGACGTCTTTTTCAAGTAAAATATCTCTGAAACAGATGTGTTAGACTTTAGTTGTGGCGTGTTTTATTTCAAGCTACCTTGGATATACTGTACAGCAACTTTTATTCGCGTGGGAGAAATTTTCGCGAGCTTTGCAAGAAACTCGTCATCGTCATTATTCCTCGCCGTGGACCGATCCTCAAAGTACCTGTGTGTCTATTAACAACAGATCCAAAAGGTGCTCGATTTAATTAAAATTAAAATTATTCGTGGGAAACTCCAATACACTGTTGGAAGACCACATTGCTATTGCAATCAGAAACTCGAGCATTTTTTTATATCAACAAAATGAAAAGATAAGTGAATTTACGAGTTCCACTTTTATTGAAAAAGCAGTTGTCAATAATATCAAAAAGCCTGGACTTCATCGTGTTGATTAGTTGCATGGTAAGGTGAAAAGTCGTAAGGTTTTATGCTGTTGATTTTGGAAAAATCTTGTGATTTCAATTTTTCTAAAAGTTTTTTGGAATTTTTAAGTATCAGCATTTGATTTACACCACCTCTTGAATACTAGTATATTGTTACACAGTACTCCTGAAATGTTTCCTGCACTTCTGTTAAAAATTCAGTGAGGAATCGAAAGAAGTTTTGGTAGTATAAGATTGGTAGAATAAGATTTTAGACATGTTGAAGTTTTACGGTTGCTATTCTTTATTCATTAACTTTGTTTGTCAATAGCGTGTCCAATTTTAGAAATTAAATGTACATAAAACATGTTTTTGTATATCGAATCACCTGCATGGGAGATATTAACGCTAGATGCAAGTGATAAGGTATATTGCGACATAAATAAGGGTTGTTGAAGAAAGAAAAGTTGAAGACAAAGCGTTCATCATAAAGTGTTTATAGGTTACCATTAATGTTCATTTAGTAAAATATCCTAACGTGAAACAGTTGTGTTAGACGTTTTGTCTATTATATCAAACTCAGAGGGATATATCAAATCATTGTACACAGTAAATAGAAAATGAATATTTAAATGAATATAACTGAATGTTGAATTGACGGCTAACAGCCAAAAAAAAGTGCTTCATATGAATACAAAAAAGGCTTGCAAATGCTGGGCCGCAAATCCGTACTCATAGGAATTTCGACATATTGTGATCCATAGACTTAAAACCTGGATAAAGAGAAGTTATTTTTTGAGACGCTCTTCTCAACATCGTGGGCAAGTACTATTGAAATTCACGTAGGAGGCCTCGTGTAATTTAAATCTACTAGACAACATTTATAAATCTATATATACCGTACGGTTTTATTTCACAATCAAAATTAAATATAAGGCATCACTGTCTAATTATTGGGTACGCCAGGGACATCAAGGACAACTGAAGCAAATGAATAAAGTCGTAAAAATTGAGTGCTCTTCACAGCGGGACCTTAAAATCCAAGGACCTACGTCACGGTAAACGTTGGCAAGATAAAGACCTCTCACCGGTTAATGCCTCTGATTGCCCAGTAAAGATCAAATTTGAAGCCCACGACGTTTAATCAATCCTATGTATATATGAGTGTTATATTCCCTAATGGGACGTAAAACGACATACCATCAATCATCGACAGCTGCAAAAGTGGGATATTCTATGAATAACGGGCTTTGCCACATGTGATGTGGCATACCCTTCAAATTAATAAAACAGTTATTCCTTTAATCAATCCTATGTATATATGAGTGTTATATTCCCTAATGGGACGTAAAACGACATACCATCAATCATCGACAGCTGCAAAAGTGGGATATTCTATGAATAACGGGCTTTGCCACATGTGATGTGGCATACCCTTCAAATTAATAAAACAGTTATTCCTTTAATCAATCCTATGTATATATGAGTGTTATATTCCCTAATGGGACGTAAAACGACATACCATCAATCATCGACAGCTGCAAAAGTGGGATATTCTATGAATAACGGGCTTTGCCACATGTGATGTGGCATACCCTTCAAATTAATAAAACAGTTATTCCTTTAATCAATCCTATGTAGGAAGGAAAGGTGTTATTCTTCTTCGGCATTCAGTCATATGGTGTCATGTGAGATATACTTGCTAGTTTCAAGATCAGATTTGCGGCTTTTCCCAGTGGGAGCCCAATTTTTTTTGCTTATCATCTAAAATTGTGAAATTGATTAGAATTTTGACGAACTCAGTAATACAAATACTTGCAATGGAATATGAAGTCGAAAAACAACTTGATTCATCATTTGTGGTGGCAAATGCCACAAGCAATCTCAGTGGTCTTCAAAATCCCGGAGTCAGAACTAGTACTCCTATTACGGAACAGCAATGTGTTCCAGATTCGTATCTCGATGTGGTCCAAAACCTGCTATTAGTTAATAAATGTAGACACTAAGACATGTTAGAGGGTAATACGAAAATATATAGGGTCCTGGAAAACTGCTTATATGTACTTCGATCCGTATTGCCCCTTAAAGTGTTTATATTATAATTTTTTGCTAAAATGTTCATTTTCTCTAAGTGAAGCAAACCGTTCCACAGAATTGTCCACATTGTGAACTTTTCCGATGCTTATGTGATCCTCCTTGCCGGACCTTATTCAAATTTAAACATTATACCGAATATTATCTGAACAGTATGGCACGTGTTGGGGGCATATTACTTTGATATGGGATAGGTGTGTCATCTGTAGGGGGCGTATTAACAACATAATGTCGGTAGGCAGCATAATGTGGTTTACTAATTTTCTTTTCGGCAATGAAATGTCAAGATTTGTACTAGACATTGTTATGCCATATTTGGCAATACCATCTTCAAGAAAGGTCCCAGTGAATTTAATGTCTGGAATGACACGTTTTCTTAAAAATACATTAGGCCTAAAATAAAATACTATTTGTTTGCAGTTGCCTACTGACCCACTGAAAATGCACCCGACCCAAACTTTTTTAAAGCCATTTTGTAATTTTTTTTTTCAAATTTTTCAGGATATTAAAAGCGTTTTATTGTCAATTTTTGTCTTTATCAATCAGTGGTTTATACCAAGAGTAGAGCTTATTCACGTATAGTAGCCCTACGAAAAACTTTTATTTTATGTTATCTAGCAAAAATCTGGAAACAATTTTTTTTCCAAAAAAAAAAATGCCTACCTATCTATCCAGTCTAAAAATTATAGGTCGGCAACTGCAAACAAAGAATTTTTTAAGCTTGGCCTTATCTGTTCAATTTTAATAATAAAGTTATGTATCAGACTTTAAGACAAACAGACAGACACTGATGACTGTACCACAATGCGATCTATAGTGTTTAAAGATTTAGAAGCTAATAATTGTGTTCCTCTGTGCTCTAGTGAACAAATAAATCATAAAATTGCAATGGCACTTTTTTTTTATTTACTGCCTCTTTTTAAAAAGTTGATTACATATGCACATGTTTTGTATTTATAGTATTAAAAATCTACCTAGTATATTGGCTTACAAAAATAATAAATAGAAATAAACATATGACATATGTATATGCTACCACTTTTAATTTCCTTATCAATCAGGCCAACTAACTGTCAGCAAAGGGAAAGTTTAATGCTACTGTTAATGCAAAGTACACATCATGAGTTGTTCTATTTCATTTGAAGTAACAAAGAAAAAAATTTTTTCTTCTTACCGAGCGAGCAGAATTGCATTTACATGTTAAATACACTCAAGCCCATTCCTACTGAGAAAAAAGAATATCATTAACACATAAACAGACTCAAGTCTCTTAAACCAACAAAAGAAACAGCAAAGCTCTCCTGATGTGTAAAATTCCTATTGTATTTCTGCCGATGTGGACAAACTAGCACATCCTCCACAAAAATGAACACAATTTCACCCAAAAACAGCACAGCCATCTACAGCTCAGAATACATCAAGTACAGTTCATTCAAGTTCCACCCACATTCTTTTTTTTTTCCAAGTACACATCATCATCAGCAAGTATGACCAATAGCTTTCAATACCGCTGACATAATTTATGTTTTTCCTCTGATATTCATGTAAAATTATCTTTTCAAGATGCCTTCCCACTGGACAGAGTAATAAACTGAATCCTCCTTGGCTGACCTGTAGGGGTCCCTTTGGCCCCTGCCTCACTTTTACTCCTTGCTGAGGGGGTGCTAGAATTTTGTTGTCTGGTCCCCTCTTTGCCTGGTCCTAAGGGAGTGGTCTGAACACCCGAGGGTGTGCTAGCCTTGATTGAATCATTAGCGTCCTTTATGGCACTATTTTCAGACACGTCTGTCTGGTTTTGTGTGGTTACTATTGGTGAGGTAGCATCGTTAGTGGTCTCCAACACCAGATTCAGATCCCCGCTGTCTGTGTCCATAATGACTGGTTCTTCCGACTGAAAACAAACAGTCATAATTAAAGGTTCATTCTTTTTTATTAGGTCACCTGAGTAACTCAGGTGACCTATTGCTATCCGTTTTCGTCCGTCATCGTGTGTCGTGTGTTAACATTTGAACATTTTCAGCTTCTTCTCTAAAACCACTGAACCAATTTCAACCAAATTTGGCATAGAGCATCTATGGATGAAGGGGAACAAAAATTGTGAATTTCATGGTCCCCAGCCCCCTGGGGCCTGAGGGGTGGGGCCAAAACCACTAAAATTATTGCAACCATTAAAAATCTTCTTCTTTACTCCTGGACATCAAGCAGGCAAACTGTTGGCATGAATGTAATGACCATTGAGTCCTCTACCAAAATTGTGAAATTCATGGCCCCAGGGTCAGGGGTTCTTGTGCTAGGGCGGGGCTATATAGATTTTATAGTGAAAATGCATTATTTCTTTGAAAATCTTCTTCTCTGCTTCTGGGTATTAAATAAGCTAACTAAGGACATAGTAATGATAAGCAAGAGTGCCTCTTCCAGATTTGTGAATTTTATGGCCCCAGGGTCAGGGGTTCTGGTGTTAGGGCGGGGCTCTATAGATTATATAGTGAAAATGCATTTAATCTTTGAAAATCTTCTTCTCTGCTTCTGGCTATTAAATAAACTAACTAAGCACATAGTAATGATAAGCAAGTGTGCTTTTTCCAAAATTGTGAATTTTATGGCCCCAGGGTCAGGGGTTCTAGTGCTAGGGCGGGGCTATATAGATTATATAGTAAAAATACAATAATTCTTTGAAAATGTTTTCTTTTGCTTCTGGGTTTTATGCCAATGATCCAAGTATATATATTTATGATGAAGAAAGGTGCATCTAGCGAACAGTGCTCAAAGTTGCGACTAAAAGGGTCGCATTTGCGACCAAAAAATTGGTTTTGCGACTAGAAAATAAATCTAAGTCGCATTTTCGCGACTGAGAAAATTTGGGCTGGCAACGTCCATCTTTTTATGATCAGAATCGAGATTTATGTTTTCAAGATTCTCTATCAAGACAACGTTTCAAGATATATATTTAACACACTTTACAAAGCGCCGTATGGACTTTGATCACGTAATGTTATGACAGCATGCTGTAATAGTTAAGTATGATAGCACCAGAAACGTATATACACGTTTCTGAGAGAATGGCATCCAAGCATCGTAAACTTTTTAGAGTTTCTCTGACTTTGTTATTAGAGCATTTGGTCAATGGCTTGCATACCACAATTAAGTGTTTTGGCGGCATTGATAACGACTGAGTTATAGGTAAGATACGTAGTAGTAAGTAAACAGGTAAACATGATAAACAATTGGCAAAGTCCTGTCTCAACAACTGTCAAAGTTTTATTTTCTTTTGATTAAACTCTAATTCTAAGATCAGATTACTTGTGTTATTCTGTGTACTATACAAAGGGTGGATGTATTTAATAAAAATATATCCTTCAACTAGGAAAAGATTTCTACTCACAGTAATTTATAATCTTTGATTTAATAAAAACATACATGTAACACATGTTGAAGTTAGTTCATTGTTTTAATTGTGTTATTTTCATGTTTTAGGTCGCCATTTAGCGACTTAAAAGTAAGTGCGACTTGGAGCACTGGCAAAGTGGTTTTTTTATGCCCCCTGGGTTAGAAGGGGGGGGGGTGGTAGTTACATAGTCTGAAAATAAATTAATGCTTTGAAATCTGCTCTTTGGTATTAATCAAACATTTTATGATAAGATTTGCAAAATTTTGAAATTTGTGGCCCCTGGGTCAGTGGTTCCTTTGGGGTGAGGTGCACAACTGGGTATATAGTGGAAAAGCATTTTCTTCTTTGTTACTCTGATCTACCTCTGGGTATTAAGTAAATACAGTAAGCATGCTAAGTTAATAATTATGATAAGCAATGGTGCCTCTTTCAAAGTTGTGAATTTCATGGCCTCTGGTTTAAAACACGAACCAAATTTAATTGTTTGAAAGTTGTTACACAATACTCAGGTGACCTATAAGGCCCGTGGGCCTCTTGTCTTTTTAACTAGTGTCAATTAAACAATGGAAGAATGAATTATTTATACCCATCCATCAAAATTAGCTAAAACAATTATTTTCATTTTTTTTCTTTGTCAACAAGTCCAAGGAAACAGGTTTGAGAGTAACTGCTCTTGGAAGATTACACCTTCTTTGGATTTAGGGGGAGGGAGGGGGAGGCTTGGTCCAACAAAAAACCTTACATGATTTTGAAACAGCTCTAAAATATGAACAGTACGGATGGATTTTCTCAGATTTTTTTTTAATTTCTTGTCATAATTCACAACAAAACTGAAATGGATTCAAATCCCAGCAGCTGACCTTTGAACTGACTGAGGAAGCAGTTGGACTCGACTTTTCCGATGGTGTCTTCTCTTTCTCCTCTTTGACCTCTGAACTTTCAACTTTTGTTTCTGTGTATAGTTCCCCAAGTTCATCTTTGCCAAAATGGATAAATGTACAGTAACCATCGGTGGAGCTGACCAGAAGAGTTCGCCCATCTGGACTCCTAATGTAAAATTCATAAAGAGCAATATAATGTATAATATGTATCTCATTTATATTGCAATATAATTCTTAAAATGATGAATACAAATACATTGACATAGTATAATTCAGAATTGTAATTAAATTAAATAATATACAATTTGGGATTAGCGTAAGCTCATCCTGACTCAGGTGAGGTCAGCTAACAAGTGCAGCATTCTTGGCCATATTTCAAGAGCTTGAGTAGGGCATGACATGATAGACAAATGTGTCTGCATGAGTGATCTTGATCTACTGATTGATAAACATCATATTTGTAAGTGAACTGTCCTGTTTTTGGAAAGGGAATATGAAATTTACAGTTTTTGTTTCCCTTTCCCATAGATGCTATATGCCAAAATTTGTTAAAATTGGTTCAATAGTTATAAAGAATCTGAACTTGTTCAACTATTAACACAAGATTGACATCTCATAACACAAGATTGACATCTCATAAAAGGTTGTATAATGGTGAACAAAAACCTATAGCAATAGGTCATTGAAGTCAAAAAATGAATTCAAATCCTAATATTTTAATATAATACATGTACATGTATGATGAAAGTACAGATATCTCACCATGCTAAATCACTAAGTTGATGATAGTGTATATTACTAATGTAAGCAAATGGAGACTGTTGTTGGGTGTCATACAATAAGACAGAGTCCTCTGTACCGACTGCAAATACCATTCTGTATGGCAACCTGAAATGACCAGAAAACATATCATAAATCAATGACACTAAAGGCATTTTATTTTAGATCTGTTGATATAAAAGCACCACAGCAATAAAAATAAGTATAGTCCTGTGATTGCTTTGCCAAGTCAACCATTGCAGCAATGGTAGTGATGTATCCATATTGAACTTAGTTAATGATTTTACTTTTTGGTAAGAATTGTACGAATTTCGTTTAAAAAAGTGACAAGAAAACAATTGAGATTCAGGAGTGCAATGAAACTTTTTGTATGTGATAGCACCAGCAAGTCACTATCTGACAAAAGTTGCAACTGGTAAACTCATACATGCCAACTTTTGAAAATTCCCATGGGGGATTTAGCGCGTGACAACATTTTTCAAAACTCTCAATTCGCGACATTTTGTCGTGAAATTAAATGATAATGAAATGATGTTTTATTAAATTTATAAAATTTGATATCACTCATTAATACAACTAAAAGATTAATTTAACACAATAAAATTATTTTTTTCCAAATTGAAATATTTTTGCTAAATTAAGTGCCTCTCTCATCAAAAACATGTTGTTTTTTTTTGTACCAGGACACATAATTTATTGAAAAATTGAAAATTGTACAACTTTTAAATCATTTTTTTTTATAAAAAAAAAAAAAGAATAAAACAAGATGTGTTTGTGAAACACTATGCGCCCGGCAGCAACAAAGTTCAAAAAATCTATTTTTAGCATATTGATGACAGTCAAGGTCACAAGGTCATTGATCATAGTGTCATTTGAAAGAACTTAATCAGTGGAGTATGCATACTAAATATGAAGTCCCTATCTCCTATGGTTCAAAAGTTATGGCAAAAAGTGTAAAGAGCTATTTTTAGCACATAGGTCACAGTCAAGGTCACAAGATCATTGACCTTGCCGTCGTTTGAAAGGACTTTATCGGTGGAGTATGCATACCAAATATGAAGTCCCTATCTCTTATGGTTCAAAAGTTATGGCAAACAGTGGAAAAAGCTATTTTTAGCACACCGGTCACAGTCAAGGTCACAAGATCATTGACCTTGATGTCATTTGAAAGGACTTTATTAGTGGAGTATGCATACCAAATATGAAGTCTCTATCTTTTATTGTTCAAAAGTTATGGCCAAAGTTAAAGTTGACAACAGACAAACAGATAAACAGACAAACAGACATGACAAAAACAATATACGCCAGGGATCTATCGATCCGGGCGCATAAAAATATATGAGGTTTTGATACTGTAAAGTCCTGTTTCTGGAAACAATTTTGAGATTTTTTATTTATATTTCAATGAATTAGAAATTCTAATAAGGTATTAAATTTACTGAAATTTGACATACACTTGATTGTTTCATCTTAATTTTATAATATTTTAACTGGCAAGCTTTACAATATTTTTCATTATAGGTAGATAACTGCTTTGTATTTTTCTACTTTCGTTTTCAAAAAACGATCTCTTTGGATTCCGATTTTCTAGTTTGATTAGAATTTCATTTTCTTAGATTTAGGTTTTCAATAAAATGACCAACAATTATCACGTTAATCTATGTGTTTCACCTTTCAAACCCCTTAAAACTAACAAGATAATCCCCTAATTGCCCCAAGCTATAAGGTACTTGTATCTGGACAACTGCGGCCAATCAAGCGTGAAGTGATTTCCTGTGGCTAATTAATTGTTAAATAAACAATGAAACTTACCTGAGTTCATTGAATAAACAAGTTTTACAATGATATCCCGCTTGTCAAAATTCAGCAGTTAAGGGAATCTTTTATAATCGGAAATTTTGGTGATTTTTTTCAAATCGGGAAATTAGGGCAATTTTTCTTTCACGATCGGGAAAGCGGGATGAGAGGGTAAAATCGGGAAGATCCCGCCTAAATCGGGAAAGTTGGCATGTATGTAAACTGTAGTACAAAACATCAATCCTTACTGAATACTTCTAACTTATGATATCTATCTAAAATAACCTTTTACTTTGACTGATTAGGCTTTAATTTGTGGCCGATAATCCAGTTTTTGTTGTTTTTCCTCCGTTTATATGACAAAGTTGCAAAGTACATGTATGAACAGAAACACTCTATGTACATGTATGTACTTACGCAAATAATGATGAGCACTTTTCCCATTCTTTCTTGTTATTATTTGAATGATCTACAAGAAATTAAGAAATGTCAATTACACAATGCATCAATTATATAGCTTTTAAGCACTTTTTCTGAGCAGACTTCTACTTTGGTAATATATCAGTGTACTTCCTCAAAATAACAATACACTATGTACATAATTTGGTGTGTTCAAAATTTAGACCAATCAAAGGATATGGAATGATTGGCATAATCATGAATCAGCGCTACACATGTTTGTGCAGTATATTCTATTTATAAATTATTTCTTCACGGTATTCCTGAATTAGCGCATCCTCGTCTGCCCAAAAGCCGCTATTCTAAGTACACATATAGTATTCTTGATATGTGATACGTATAATGGCAACTATCTTGTGATAACAAGAAATCTGTGAGCCAATGCTCACTAGTAATACCCCCGCTCTGATGTAAATATAAGCACTATCATGTTAATATACACAAGTTCAATTACAAGCAGATGCACAGAAAAATATGAAGTTGACATCAGATTCTTATCAAAATTAATCCCACCAAATGGCATGCCTAAACAAAGAGTGTAATAAAATTTGAAGCATCCGCTATGAATAGCAAATGAGAAAACTGCAACGAAAATTTGTTATTTGTGAAACAGACAGACGCACAGACAAACAGGAAGTTGATATCCGATTTGAAAAAAAAATGTATCCCAACATATGGCATGCCTCAGAGAAGATTGTTTTAAAATTTCAAGCATCTACAATGAGTAGTTGCTGAGAAAACTGCGACGAAAGTTTGTTATGTATGAAACAGACAGATGCACAGACAAACAGGAAGTTGACATCGGATTTGAACGAAAATGTTTACCATCATATGGCATGCCTCAGAGAAGATTGTGTTAAAATTTCAAGCATCTACGATGAGTAGTTGCTGAGAAAAATGCGCGACAAAAATTTGTTATGTATGAAACAAACAGACGCACAGACAAACAGGAAGTTGATATCGGATTTAAGCGAAAATGTATCCCACCATATGGCATGCCTCAGAGAAGATTGTGTTAAAATTTCAAGCATCTACGATGAGTAGTTGCTGAGAAAAATGCGCGACGAAAATTTGTGATGTATGAAACAAACAGACGCACAGACAAACAGGAAGTTGATATCCGATTTAAGTGAAAATGTATCCCACCATATGGCATGCCTCAGAGAAGATTGTGTTAAGGTCAAGATCTAGTAAATGAAAGGTGCCTACAGATTTATCAAACTTGAGAAATAAATTCTTTTATTGATGCTTTACAACTTTAGCTTGGTCAAATAAGGTCTATCGGGGCATAATTTGTAGGTAAACAAGGTAAAAAACCGTATCTTAAACTGTCATTTTCAATGAAAAATTAAGAAAAGCAGTCATGAATATGGGAGTTTTTTTCGTATTCGGCAAAGGAAATGTATCCAGATTGCCTACAGTCTCTCAGAAAATGGTAATTAGTAAATTCATGGCCTCTTCTTTAAATCAATATCAAATTTAATATAGGAATCCTGTTTACTTTTCATATGATTTCAAATTGAATGACATGAAAATACCCTATTTTCTACATAATTCTTCTAAAGCCGTAAAGTACGGGAAAAAGAAGGTTGAAATTGATTATGACGTCATAATGGATCTAGCACCAAAAAATTAGTCTCAAGTTATTTACTAGATCTTGACCTTAAAATTTCAAGCATCTACGATGAGTAGTTGCTGAGAAAACTGCGACGAAAATTTGTTTCGGACGGACACACAGACAGACAGACAGACAGACAGACAGACAGAGGGACAGACAGACAGACGGACAGACACACAAGGGTAAAACAGTATATCCCCCTCTCCTTCGGAGCGGGGGTATAATAAATAAAATATACACATACCTGGTGAGTTTTCATTGTTTTTCTGAAGTTTGAAATAACAAGGACAACACCTGACACAGATTGTGATTTTCTGAGGACTAGGTAGGTAAGCTGCGGGCCTGAAAATTAAACTGAAGATCAGCCAAAGAGAAGTTATATACATTGTACTATACTTTTCATTTAACAAAAGTATTCAGATTTTGAATGATTTAAATTATTTAGCAATTTTTCATCAGAAGGTCAAACCTAAGAACTATAAAACGAAACTTGACCATTACCTTAAACTTCTGTGCTTTTTATTTTAAAACTTATATTTAATATGTCCTGTCCTGCAATGCATTACAAAAGAAAACTTCTTGGGGATTTCAGCTGTACAAGTGACAAATAAACTCCCTTACTTGTTTAGACAGGATCTTGGCAGTAGGTATGTTGAATTGATGATTTTATTCTCCCCCATTTCCATACATCCAGCTGGAACTATGAGAATCTCCCCATCAGGGGAAAAACTTAACCGTCGGAAAAATGACCTCATTGTATCGTCATGGAACATGCGGAAAGACTTCGGTTTTACATCATGATTACCCTCTGAGGACTTTGGAACAGGCAGACACATCTTAGATACATTGTAGACACAGGATTTGCTGGATAGATTAAATATCCGACATGATCTGTGGAAGAGAAAATTAATTGGATTTAATTAATACAGAGCAAATGGATTTTATAATCCATTCCTTTATCATGACTTTAGCTTTCATATATGGAAGTGAGACTGAGAAAGATGACTTTGATTTAATAGGAAGTAAATTTTATCAGTTCTATGAACTGTATAGAACATCAATTGACATATACATGTATTTTGAATTTTCTTTTTTATTTTGTTATCCCCTTGCAATGGAGTTTATGGGAAATGGATGTGATGTAATCTACATCAGAATCAATGACAATTGCTGTCTTGATTTATAGATTTTAGGGAAAGGATACTCTGCATGGCAGTGTCCTGCTGTTTCTCGAGTTGGTTGAGACTGGTTTTGTTTTTAAATAACAGTGGAAGCCTATCAAGCTGGCAATATGTGAGTAAATAGTAATTAATAGTAAGTTAATGACCTGTCTGTGCTCATGGTAGCAATGTATTCATTTAGTGGATCCATGGCTACTCCCTGTACAAAACTTCTGTGCTCATTAAACATGGCTATTTTTTGTTCTACAAGTATAAAATAAGTTATATCAAACAATTTCCCTTATGATAAATATATCACATGTTCACTTTATAATACTGTTTAACTTTCAAAAGAATTCAAAACTAGAACATTTCTCATGATCAATAGTACATGTATCCCATTCCACTTTCAAACCAATATTAAAAATCACAACTCTTACAGACTTCTAATGAACAAGGTTGATTTTATGGTTCGTACTGATTTCACACCCATCAATGGATTTTTTTCCTGAAGAGTAGTGTTAAATAATCGGAGAAAAATCATAATCGATGATTGGTTGAAATCGGAAATATATAATCGATTGATAATCGGCTGTAATCAGGTTTTCTCATCTTTCAAAATAAGAGACTCCATAACATGTTAAAGCATATTCATTAAAACAATATTGGTGTATTTCTATTGA
>PRKT01000016.1:2364938-2372438 GCA_003671525.1 Saccostrea glomerata | reverse complement strand
TATTGAAGTCTTTATTATTAACATGATTTATTTTGTTAAAAAATGAATTTTTTACCCTTGCGTATTTATCAACCCCAGCTGTAACGATTCTCTGGATGTTGTGTTTTCCGGGTTGGAAATCGGCGCTGTATACAGGATCACGTTCATGCCAGGATATCTCGGGGGTCGTTACCTTCATTTCTGTTAAATATACACAAATCATACATTTATATTCCACATACTCCCACTGGATGGACATAGGTCACCGGTTAAAATACCTTCTCTCCTTCATTCATGTTGTTTTTTGTAATATTGAATTATCTTATGAAAATTTAACATTATGAAGTACATGTATTTGATGATATGAATCATGATAGCCAGGGGATTTCCCGACTATACATGTTATAATGTAATTTTGGATTATTTTAGTATTCCTTCTAAACTCCCTATTACAGTATTAGGAGAGGAACCCTGGATGAGATCCTTCTACTTTTTAAATGTGAATCTCTTTGTCTCTGCTATAATTATGATAACTTTGTCTCTGCTATAACCATGATAACCAAGTTGGTTGAAAACTATTGGAAAACCAATAACAAAAGATAACTCTGCAATGTTTTTCGACCAAAATTGCATTGTCTAGGTCTATAGTTTCAACCAGAAGCTGGACTGTCTCTGTAAACTCCGACGAGCTCCGTAACGTTTCTGACGTCACAGCTAGTCAAGATGTCTCTTGCGGCTTCATGTTTGAAGTGGCTGATCAATTTTTCAAGTGTTTTTGATGGTACAACTGTGCTCGCCCCCAACGGTCACACAGTAAACATATCAAAAGACAACTACTTTTTCGGTCTTGTAGAACATTGGCAGGGCTGACAACTTTCACTAGCAGTGAGCCCTGTATGTCTAGCTAATTTAACAGTGACTTTCAAAGTCAAACACAGGCATATGATAAACATTCATGGTTATTGTCATTAATGACAATCTTGACAACAATCTACTTCTGAGCTAAAGCACATAAGTTGACAGATATTCAAAGTAGTAAAACACGTTCGACATAAGCAGATCTTGGCAAGAACGTTCATTGCCCTGTTGTCTTTAGCTCCTAGCATTGATCAGCTGATTCTCTGCACACTTTTCGTCCTTACAAATACACCGTTATTAACTAGGCCTATATCAATACACTATTCCATATTCTGACACTGGTTATTAAATTCAAAACACTTTCTGATACCCTGTATTTGCTTTAGGGACAATACATCACTCATTACCTGGCACTTTTATGTTGACAATAATAAATTTGGCGGCAATTTTTTCTCTTGTTCTAGGTTTTTCAGACGCTTGAATAAGAAACAAAACCAACTACGGCCAAGATGTTTAGTTCCGATGCGATGTTCGAGAAAACAAAGAACCTATGGAATGGGTTTTTTCCACAAAAAGTGGGACCCAGTTCGTACAACACAATTTCCTGTGGGTAGAGAGGGAAGGAGGTGCTCAAGGTACTTTCTATATAATTTTAAACAATTTTCATACAAATGAAAAATTTTAAATTCCTTCAACAATTAGCATAATATTTTTTATTTATTTGTTTGTTTGTTTGTTCGTTCGTTCGTTCGTTCGTTCGTTCCTTCGTTCCTTCCTTCCTTCCTACCTTCCTTCATTATTTATTTATTTATTTATTCATTCATTCATTCATTCATTCATTCATTCATTCATTCATTCATTCATTCATTCATTCATTCATTTATTTATTTATTTATTTATTTATTTATTTATTTATTTATTTATTTATTTATTTTATTTTATTTTATTTTATTTTATTTTATTCTATTTTATTTTAATTTATTTCTATTTTATATGGAATGCCATATACGACAGCCAACTGCTTACTTCCAACTGCTTACTGCCCACTGTCAGCTGCTTACTGCTTACTGCTAACTGCCAAACATATTTGAATAAATTTTATATTTGTATTGATATTTATACGAATTTTCAAAAAAAAAGGCACGGATCTAGGACATTTTTCCAAGGGGGTCACTCGGGTAAAATTGAATTGAATAAAATGACCAATATGTTTTATCTTATGTAATATTCAATATATGCGGTTGAAAAAGTACATTGTTTATTTTTTGATTTGCTTTCCTATTTGAAATAGGTAATAAAATGACTATTTTCTGCTTTTAATCTTTAAGAAAGGAGGATATGGAAATAACGAACAGTATTCAATCTCAACGTCCATTAAACAATATACAAAATAAGAGCAGAGCAAACACGGACCTCCGAAAGAAGCCACCCCCTCACCCGGAGACAACAAAACTATTGAAGAGAGAATAATAATAAAAAAGATTTGTAGTTTCGCATGCAGAGAAAGATGTTTTATAAAAAAAATTTCCGTTTTCCATTATATTTTATAGTTAAAAAATTCCTCAAATTAAAGATGTATACTAGTATCTCTGTGTGTTAGAATGTTTCACATGCATGGATCGGGGGGGGGGGGGCATTTAAAAATTGTACAGTCATACGTTAGATAAACTAAACGAACTACCGGTATAACTGACCTTGGACTCTTCACTCAGAAAACGCCGATCAAACATTTATATCTCTTTGTTTGTACAAATAAAATATGTTTTACATGCATAGATCTAGAGAGAGGGGTCCGGAACAGCCCTCTGAAATTTGTAAAGTTATTTAATGCACAAACTAAACCAACTGAAAGTTATTTAATGTATAAAATAAATCAACTAAGGGGGACCTTAGACCCCCCCCTCCCCATCCGAAAATGTGGATTCGTGTCAAGTTGGTATGAAAAATGTCATACACATGAAGGTATGACGCATAAGAACCCCCTCTCCCCGGCCGAAATAAATTTTCACATTTGATAGGAAAGGACTTTACGTTTTTTTTTTTGTCAAGAAATTTCTGGGTTGGATTTTTTTTTTACCAGAGTAGCCCTCTTGGAAAAAAATGTCCTATAGATCCGCTCCTTTTTTTTTTAATTCACATAAATATCAACTTAAAAATAAAATTTATTCAAATATGTGTGGCAGTTGGCAGTAAGCAGCTGATAGTTGGCAGTAAGCAGTCAGCAGTTGGCAGTATGCAGTTGGCTGTCGTATATGACATTCCATAATTTTATGTTATTTTTCGTTTAACTTATACAAAAATAGAGACACGTTAATAATTTTATAGAGATACTAGTATTATAACAATATTGGTAATCTATTGGGTATGGAATGACATATACGACAGCCAACTGCTTACTGCCAACTGTCAGCTGCTTACTGCCAACTGCCACACATATTTGAATAAATTTTATATTTCTATTGATATTTATATGAATTTTCAAAAAGAAGAAGAAAAAAAAACAGGCACGGATCCAGGACATTTATTCCAAGAGGTCACGCTGCATAGTAAAATTAAATTGACTAAATGACCATTATGTTTTAATTCATGTAATATTCAATATATGCCATTGATAAAGTACATTGTTTATTTTTATTTTCTTATTTGAAATAGGTAATAAAATGACTATTTTCTATGGAATGCCATATACGACAGCCAACTGCTTACTGCCAACTGCTGACTGCTTACTGCCAACTGTCAGCTGCTTACTGCCAACTGCCACACATATTTGAATAAATTTTATTTTTATATTGATATTTATGTAAATTTTAAAAAAAGGGCGCGGATCCAAAGGACATTTTTTCCAGGAGATTCACTCTGGTGAAATAGAAAATCCAACCCAGAAATTTCTTGACAAGAAAAAAATACGTAGAGTCTTTTCCAAGATATGAAAATTTATTTCGGCCGGGGAGAGAATGTGTCATACCTTCATGTGTATGACATTTTTCATACCAACTTAACAGGAATCCACATTTTCGGTTAGGGAGGGGGGAGGGGGTCTAAGGTCCCTTGTAGTTGATTTATTTTATACATTAAATAACTTTTAGTTGGTTTAGTTTGTGCATTAAATAACTTTACAAATTTCAGAGGGGTGTTCCGGACCCCTCTCTCGAGATCTATACATGTAAAACATCTTTTATTTGTACAAACAAAGAGAGATAAATGTTTGATCGGCGTTTTCTGAGTGAAGAGTCCAAGGTCAGTTATACCGGTAGTTCGTTTAGTTTATCTAACGTATGACTGTACAATTTTTAAATGCCCCCCCCCCCCGATCCATGCATGTGAAACATTCTAACACACAGAGATATACATCTTTAATTTGAGGAATTTTTAAACTATAAAATATAATGGAAAACGGAATTTTTTTTTTATAAAACATCTTTCTCTGCATGCGAAACTACAAATCTTTTTTATTATTATTCTCTCTTCAATAGTTTTGTTGTCTCCGGGTGAGGGGGTGGCTTCTTTAAAGATTAAAAGCAGAAAATAGTCATTTTATTACCTATTTCAAATAGGAAAACAAATAAAAAAAATAAACAATGTACTTTATCAACCGCATATATTGAATATTACATAAGATAAAACATATTGGTCATTTTATTCAATTCCATTTTACCAGGGTGACCCCTTTGGAAAAAAAATGTCCTGGATCCGTGTGTTTTTTCCTTTTTTTGTGAAAATTCATATAAAGTTCTGAAAATAAATTTACATTTTCCATTATATTCTATATAATTAAAAATTTCCTCAAATTAAAGGTGTATATCTCTGTGTATTATAATGTTTCACATGCAAAGATCTTGGGGCTGGGGTGGGGGCATTTAAAATTTGTACAGTCATGGGTTAATGTATAAGCTACACGAACTAAAACTGACCTTGGACCCTCCACTTAGAAAACGCCGATCAAACATTTATATCTCTTTGTTTTTACAAATAAGATATGTTTTACATGCATAGATCTAGAGAGAGGGGTCCGGAACAGCCCCTGAAATTTGTAAAAATTTTAATGCACAAACTAAACCAACTAAAAGTTATTTAATGTATAAAATAAATCAACTAAAAGGGACCTAAGAACTCCCCCACCGCCCGAAAACGCGGATTCGTGTTAATTTAATTGGTATAAAAAATGTCATAGACATGAAGGTATGACGCATGAGAACCCCCTCTCCCCGGCCGAAATAATTTTCACATTAAGGAAAGGACTTTAGGTTTTTTTTTCTTGTCAAGAAATTTCTGAGTTGGATTTTTTTAACATGAGTGACCCTCTTGGAAAAAATGTTCTAGATCCGCGCCTGTTTTTTTTTATTCACATAAATATCAATATAAAAATAAGATTTATTTAAATATGCATGGCAGTTAGCAGTAAGCAGCTGACAGTAATGTTGGCAGTAAGCAGTCAGCATTTGGCAGTAAGCAGTTGGCTTTCGTATATGGCATTCCATAATTGGGTGTCTAAACATTACTTTATACTATTTGAAATATTCTTGAAATCTTTTAGTAGCGTAGTAAAATTGGACCCCCTTCCCAACCAAAGAAAATTGGTCACCTCCAAAAAAAGTATTGCTTGTCATTTTGGGAGGGGGTCGGGTAATTTTTTCTCTGACTGTCCCCATTCTTTCGAAAACCATACT
This sequence comes from Saccostrea glomerata, assembly GCA_003671525.1. Classification (NCBI taxonomy): domain Eukaryota; kingdom Metazoa; phylum Mollusca; class Bivalvia; order Ostreida; family Ostreidae; genus Saccostrea; species Saccostrea glomerata. The sequence continues at coordinate 2,366,934 of PRKT01000016.1, read as the reverse complement.
ACATAACAATCAATTCGATAAAAAAAATTGAAGTAAACTACCTTTAATTCCCCATCTATTTGAGAATAAAAAAATCCTACTTTCACCATTAATGGCTTTTTTTTTCGATGGGGAGGGGTGGGTTCAGATTTTTTTTTCCTTCATGGTTTTTAACATCGCAGTTTTAATTAACATTTCATCTCAGTAGCTTTTTCATCACGATTCATTTAACCAATAACCTCATATATTATCACAAATGTATTAATTTCATTTTCGTCTTAAAATCAGTCATGTATCAAAGCAACAGATAAAAAGAATTACTTTTACATTCACTATCAAGGAGTTCTTTCCTTATCTAATTAATCATATACATTCATTCATTTATGAAATATTTTATTAAATGATTTATATTGAATTGAACAATATATATACTATAATCGTTATGTACATTTAAGATGGTTTTGTCGTTTAATGTCTTCTAGTGGAGAATCTATAAAGGGAGGGGTGTTCGGACAGAAGTTCTAGGCACCTTACAGTATATCATAGTCACATCAAAATTGATAGATTATCTAAATTTTAAAGTTTTAATTGAATAAAATATATATAATCATATATATTCTAATTTTACTGATTTTCAAATTATGATATGATTAATATTAATAATGCCATATTATGGTACATAACTAACCAATACCACTATTATTGTGCCTGGATTTACTCTTTTAAATACACCAAAAATTCCAGGAGCTTCCGGGGGCTTCGCCCCCTAGGCCCCCATCATTCAAAGTACGATATGACTAGTGTAAATAATGCCGTACTTTGGTTCATAACTAGCCAATACCACAAAGTACGTAAGCAAGTAAATTGTTTATTATAGCAGGGACCTACATGTACATATTAACGGGATAGGTAACTCCTTCATCGCCATGTGTATTTACCTTATCACACACAACATTACAAGTTTTTTCAAACTAAGTTTATTCCTAGTAAATGGTGTTTTCTGATTAATATCACTTATTCATTTTATGTATTGGAATTGATATTTGATAGATTTTAAAGCATGAATTTTAATATGAATCAAATATTAAGAAAACAAACATCGAAATCGGTGATTCCTCGGAAATTTTGAATAAAACAAAATTACTACTAAGATAAGGAATATAATCCGTGCTAGAAAACAAATCTTGAATGCATTTTTGATAGATAATTAAAGGTTTTGATCTGAAATATGTGATATAGCATAAGAGATATAATTAATTAAAATTGACTTACGAAATCCCGTCAGAATATGGTCCCTGATTATAGTAGCATGTGTTATAATACAATACAAGGAGGAACATTCAATAGAATTAATATTCAAACACCCGGACCTATATGATTTTAACAAAAAAATGAAAAATATACACTATTATAGTGCCTGGTTTTAGTCTTAAAATACACGGAAATACAGGAGCTTCCGGGGCCTTCGCCCCCTGGGCCCCCACCAGGGCTTCGCCCTGGACCCACTGGGGCCTTAAGGCGGCCCCCAGACCTCTTGCCTCAAAAATATTTCCGCCCCCCCCCCCCTAATTGCAAATCCTATATCCGCCCATGTTTGCAATGGATGATATGTACAGTAGCTGCAATAATGTAGCTTTGGCGTCTCCAGAAAATATCAGATGAAACAATCTTAGAGGGATACATTACTGCAGGTAGAATATATAGTGTTGGTCAGTATAAATTGGTATATCTACAAGACCATTTCAGACCATGTATACGTACAGGTAGCAACTTTTTCAACTGTTCAAATCTTTATTTTTAAGTTTTTAGAATTTGTGCCCAATCCCATTGTACATGTATATTTAGTGCAATAAAATATGTTCAAATCAACTGTTCAAAGAGGGGGGGGGGCAACTTTCCCAAAAGAGTCGCGGCGTAATTTGGGCAACTTTAAATTTTTCATTTTTTTTTTCGTTTTTTTTTTTGCTTGTCAGCTTTTTCAGGTAAGTAAAAAAAAATTTCTCAGGTTGGCCCCCCC
>PRKT01000016.1:2199846-2358645 GCA_003671525.1 Saccostrea glomerata | reverse complement strand
AGTGGATTACCTACTGACGGTCACAGATGAAAACAAATTATGCGTGTGTTGCTCAGTGAAAAATTGCTGGAAGTTAAACTTGATACAGACATGAGGAATAACTGCTTGCTAATCTGGTTAGAATTAAAACCAGCGTGTAAAAATATAATGTATATTTAATTTAAAATTCTTTATAAAAAATGTTCATTGAATAAAATTTAGAATGTAAACAATTGTTATTTTTTCAGTTTTCTTGCAGGAAGACAACGAAAACATCCAAGTGTTTAATTTGTAAACATGTATCATAACATGTTTTGTAAAGTGTTTGAAGTCTAAACATGTAAGTGTTTAGGCTCTAAACACTTTCGGTTACACGTAATGAAATTCAATGTGTTTAGAATTTCAACGCATAAAAAAAAGTGTGACAAGAAAGTGCTTAGGAAAGTGTCTATCATCTAAACACATTTTTTACAGTGTAGCACCTCTGTGATCTGCAACTTTTTATGTTAAAATCTTGAAGTTAATTTCAAGAACCCTCTATATCATATGTAATGCATATTGTCCATATATATATTGTCTATTCTAATACCTCGAAGAACCTATTGGTTCTACATCTGTGAGAAAAAATTGACGTAGATATTTGTTTCCAAACTGTGACAAAGCTTGTGTTTTTTCCTACATTTTTAATATAGTATTCGAGATTCAGCTGTTTATTTCTACTTACAGAAAAATCGAATTAATCATGAAAGAGAAAATAAGTGAAAGTAAGTTAACTAATTTACATAATCTTACAATAAGAAATATCGATCTGCAATCAATTCCAGTAAAAACTTGCAATGTGGCAAGACTTTCTTCATCAAGACATTACAGTGGTAAAATTAGACAGCCAACGGACGATTTATCATTTTATCAAGTTCTTTTAAGATTCCCCAAGTCCAATATCGATAATGTTCCATAATGCAAATATTTAATTAAGACACAAAAGCCCCCGCGTACGGCACTGATTTACCCGGATTGCCTGCTGTCACGGAACAGAGACATGAATTTTGCATTTTTTCTTTCAGGTGAGAAAAATTACAGCGTCAGAAACCTGTTATGTTTTTGCAAAAATTGTTCCAAAGGAAAAAAAGGTACTGCGCTAATTGTCTACCCAGTGTTTTGAGTTTAGAGTATTTGGAGGTAACAGTATTTATCACCTGTGTCCTCCTTCTACCACATGCAGAACACAGTTGTAAACACTCTGCAGAAAGGTCGATTCACTGAAGACATTACACGAGGATCGTAGATGACTTTGGCATTGCTTTAGCCTTTGAAATATTATGAATTAGAAATATACATGTAGCAACCCACTGTTTTTATAAATTATGCTTTGCTATTTTAGCTTCATCGATATCCAAGGAACCAGTATTACAAAATGTTGAAGGATAAAATATAAACTTTTAATTCAATCTGCCTTTTCGTTGAATGTCAAAAAAAATAGTTTGAATTAGTTTAATTTAGAGATTAATGTAACATCGAACTATCTTGTTTTCTTAATTTTGAGTTTGCATGAATTGTAACATTTGATGATAAATCTCCTTGTACATATATGTATTTAATTACCCAATAAAGTGCACTTTAGCAGAGGAAAATATTTTTCTTCTTGTTTGAATTAAATGACAAGGTCTCCAATAGAGGCTTCAACAACAAAGTTTGATTTTGAAGAAAACAATGTAAACATGCTTTCTTGGACATTTGACAGATAATTAGCCTCTTGTATTCTTCCTTTAAATTTTAAAGTAAGGCTTTTAAAATTAACTTATTCAACTTCACGTACTATACATAGGTTTTTCGAACATCGTTTTAACTAAGAAAGATTCAGACTGATGCCAAATGGCTGATGCAAGGATTGATCTCAAAGTAATCGAACAATTAAAATATCTATTAATCAAAAGTTCAAAACATCTTACATATATATAATTGATTTGAATTTTGTCCTAAAACTTTATTGAAGGTCTACAAAACTTTATAAAATATTAGGAAATATCTGGTCAAGACAAAGTTGGTTGTCGTCTATTGCCAAAAATGTACAGACGTCGTTATTCTCTTTGACACTCATTTTGATGATGTACATGTAACATGAATACGCAAAAAAAGGTTTAAACTTAAGTATAACATTCGGTTAATGTCTTAAAACATATACTAAAAATTACTGTAAAATCACATGTATTCTTGTAGTAAAATGTTCGAGGTTTGAGAAAAAAATGTTGGTTAAACTTTACAGAAATTTGATTTTGTGGTTGGAAAGGTTTAGTGATAATACATATGAAATTTTACACTTCGTGGTGGTTATAAATTAATAGGTCTCTCCATAACTCGAAAACAACAAAAAAAAAATTGTGACTTCACAGTACTCAAAAGGTTGTGGCATTAGGTTTTATTTCTTGAATCAATTTATTGTCTGTATTTTTAAAAATAGTCTTTAAATTTTACATTAAAAATTATACTCATAACCTTAAATTAAAAAAGTAAAATGCTGATTAAGTAAATCACACAAACAAACAAAATCAACATCTTGGCTTTGTAATATAAAAGTTTTTGCAAGTAAGAGAGAAATTAACATGTTTCCGGTATCTTGCTTTGTGGACATATATAAAAGGCTTATGAGAATTTTCAATACATAAATAAATTAAGACAACAAAAACAACGACAACAAACAAATGAATAAGGTACAAACACTCGATACTTTGAATATTGACTTTGGCGTACTTGGCAAAATCAAAATCAAAATGTTTGAACATATTTCTGAGACATCATCAGAAGTTTCTAAATTGTACATAAACCCTTGACAAATGAGGGTGTCTCGGAGAGTTAGAGAGACCGGAAATTATCTCCTAATGCATCTTTAGAAACCTGCAAAGGCTCTTTGAAATAATGGGCGGATTTAACCTTCATTAGCACCTGAGAATCAATCGTCTGATGTCTCCGGAGAATTGATTTACTTTGTTGATTCAACCTTTCTTTTGTTACAATTTTTTGCTTCTTTTGTCTTCAGATGTTACAGAAATATGAACTCGATTACACCTTTGAATATTTGTTTTTTTTTCACAAGAAATATATGTAAATCAAAGTCAGTACATTGTGCAAGATACAAATATAAACTTTATTAGTTGTAAGTATTTGGAAATCAATATTTAATCATTAAATGAGGTAAATTTTAGTAAAAAAAATTCTTTTTTTTTTTCGTTGTATTTCTTTGTGGCATTTGTCTTCTGCTACACTCTCGTTCCTTCTCTCTACAAATGTTAAAATATGTTTAAAATATTTAATCTAGTTTTGTCAACACTTGCAACATAGGAATATTATTAACCCGAATGCTAAGTGTAATTACATTTCATCAGGCAATTCTGAATTTTAATATGTGTGTGGAAAGAAAATATGTAGCACTTGTTGCATTTCAAAAAGCGTCATATTTGTTCAGATTATTATCGATAACCACATGATACTTCAGTTGTTATGAAATTTGTAATATCTTAGCAGTTTCAAGCCCCCTCAATATTTGTAAAAGATGGAGTTACATTTTAATGAATTGTATACTTTTAGTGTTTAAGCTGTTGGTATTGTTTGGCGCCAGTTTTGTTGGAGTAACCTCTCGAATCTCGTAGTTTTTGTTTAATAGGTTTATTTTTCGTGATATACGCAACTTTACCATATACCATCATCATATTTTAATTTTGAGATCATAAAAGGAGAGAAATGTCTCCAAACCTTTTCATTGATTGCCAGTAGTTGTGGTATTTTTTGGAAAATTGATGTTCAGTTTTTTAAAAATAACATTTGAAACACTTTCATTAATTTTTTATATTCATGTACATGTATGAATTCCAAAGATTGACAAATATGTATCACAAATAAGATTAATTATACTTTAATAATGGCGTTTAAAATATCCAATAGAAATAAAATTTTGAGTTTTCTGTAAGAGACGAAACAAATGCTCTTGTCTTCTTTTTTGCAACCTAAGAGTAGTTTAATATACTTTTTTCCACAGAAAGTGAAAGGATATTGTAACTAGTATTTGAAATTTACTTTGTATAATTATAACATAATCTAACTCATTAATAACATAGTGGGGTATTTTCTTTTTAAATAAAAAATAAACCTTCACCAAATACTTAACTTTATTATTCATGTACAATAAATCAGACACATTCTCATTAATTTTAGAGATATGTTCAAATGATAAAGTCTAAAGATAAACCAATTAAATATGAAACAAAGCAGTTAGATATAAACAATGAATTTGAATTCTTTCAATAGACTCTATCATTAAAAAGTAAAAACATATGTTCACTTTTCATTAAGACATTGGCTTACACACGCACACAACACAAAGAAAATAAAGGTAAAACAATTTAAGAATAAATTATTCATAACAGAAAAAATATATCTATGGAAGTGCACATAAATAAAATCAGACAAAAGAATAACAAAGGTGTAAACTTTTAAGTTGAAGAATAAGTTGTAAGAGATCAATCTTTGTACTAAAGGAACATACAGAGCATAACGAGTCCTTCGAAGAATACTCACCCAACGTCCAAAAAGGTAGATCAAATTTCAAATATTCAAATTTGTTTTTGAAAAAGAAGACAACCACGTAAACATGTTTTTTTATTCAATGACCGCAAAATCACTGCAGATATTAGCACGAAAATAAATTATAGAAACAAGTAAAGGATCAAACTTTTCATTAATTTTATAGAATATCAAATTTTAATTATGAACATCAAAGAGTCCTGAAAAATGTCTTGCAAAATCCCGTTTTTGATCTACAAAGAAATTAAGTTAGATAAATGTCAAACTGGAGAAGACTTAGGAAGATTAAGGACACGCAACACGATACTATTTGGAGGTAGAGTAATTTATGGATGGTATCATAAACGTTCGAAGGTATTTTAATATTCAAACTGTTTTCCTGAAAAATCGGGCATTAGATCTCAAAAATATATTTTTGTTGTATTTTTTTTATATTGTCAAGGTTTTGTAAAGTTTCATAGCAGAGGAGATCATTATGTCATATACAGAAAGTATAATAGAAACAACTTGACTATATCTTCCCTTAGTTTATTTTTGTTATCGCTATGTTATGATGATCTTTGTTGAATTGTCATCAAATACATGACAATGTTCCCACAATCCATGCGTTATATAATGTTTGTATGGTTGATCCATAGGATATGGAACTTTGCAATCTCACAATATTGCATAAAATGATCTATTCATTTTATAATATATTGTCAGTAAAATAAATGCGCTCTGTCTTATCTTGAATTTGCATTTACATTTATTATTTATTATTGTTATTATATCTTCCATATCATTCCAAAAGTTCAAATAAATAAATGTTTTGCAAAATTATAATGCCTTATTATACAGTCACGTTTCAAAGAAATTGAAATTAACTTTTGCATTTCTAAAACATTGCTGCCTTTTTCTTCCTAAAATGATGAGAAGTACACTAAAATTTGCATAATTTAAAATTCATGTTAGGTCAACAAAATTTCTGAAAAATAAGAAAGAAAAAAATTGTGAAGATGTTGTACATTACAGACCCCCACCCTCCCAACTCCCCAAAAATGACCAAATTTGATTGTTTAAATTAAAAAAAAATCACAATATAGAAAAACCCCATTACTTTAATTTGATATTTTTATGTAATGTTCTTTTTATCTTCGCCAAAATATTTAATGTATAAATTGTTTACTATAATTTTTAGGATATTTTCTGAAAAAAAGGTTTGATTCTAGTCTTAAAAAGAGAAAGAAATATTTTCTTAAACATGTTAATTGACAACACTACAGGCTGATAAAAAAGAAATATCATTTCCTGTAACATAATCACCATTTTTAACACGATAGATAAAAAAAAATTCTCCGAAGTATTCAATGATTTTTTGTCCCATTGTAACTTTCAGTTAGAAAATATTTGGTAAGTTATGGGAGCTAAGGCTTGCAGACCTGAATAAATGTATTTTGTATGAGATGTTGGTGTCTTCAACTAATTACATGTACATGCATATATAAATGAAATTCGATACATTGTCCCTGCGATTCAACAACAATACATATACTTAATATGTACACGTGAAGCTGCATATATTAGCATATGCTAAAATCACGTGGATTGCATATGTATCCACCATAACGTAATACATCAATCCAGAATTATATTTTTCTATCAAGGATTAACGAACACACGAATGCTCCTTTTGATTATCATTTAAAAACATGATTCCATAAACCGAACACCAAATATTATAGAATTTCGAATTATAGGAATTTTGTTAGTCATCACTTGTGAACTCTTAGATCGACCCCGCATTATGTGTATATATCTGATGTCAAAATAATCCTATAGATCTTGTGTTATCAAACAATCTATCCGTATCAACAGAAAATCATCAGGGGGTCACCCATAAGTGCTATCTACATGGCATACCAACACATTTAATACATCCATATTAAAACATGTTTCACTTTTGTATTCTTAATTTTTGTTTTCCACTTGGGCCAAGAAACACATCCATAGATCCAGATGGAGTTCAATTGTTCAAGTTGCTCAATATGACAGAGACATTTAAATCAAAATTCCTGTAATTTCAAGCTTAAAAGGCTAAAAATGTTAAACCGAACGCATTTATTGTGCCTTCCATGAAATCGTCCCCAAGAATAAATGCTTCGTGACAGAGGTTGCAGTTTTTATTCCGCCATTTTGCATGATACATGCAAATTTTGGTTGGTTCCGTGTGTTTTCACATTTGATGAAAAACATAGATTAATTAGAGTATCTATAAGAAACGGGACTCAATCATATGACAATTGCGTGTGGTTTTACTAGGGCCGATCTGCGGCGTAATATTTTAATACACTATGATATTGTGTGCCAGGACAAGACCGAACCTTGGAAGTCACTTGGTGGAAGTCGTAAACTTTGCGTTTCTCACGAAACTGGGTTTCGTGATTTGGGATATGTGCTTTCACTTGTGAATATGGCGCCAGTTGGCCATTGACAGGTTTCTTCCGACAACAGAAACACTACAATATGGTTTCCGTAATATTTTGTATGTTTTATTCAAAGATTTGGTTTAGTTTTTCAATATTAGGGTAGATATGATAAGGGCAAACTAACTTTTATAAGCCCACTCTCTTAATTTTACTTCAAGCCGGAGACAGTTCATTCGAACAAGACGGAAGCATACGTAATGACACGACACATACAGGTTTTTCAATTAGTTTTGATCTTTATTTTATTTTCTCTATCACGAAAGACAGACTTTGCTGTAAGCTGATGTGTTTGACAGTTCAAACGGCACATAACAAGCAGGAATATAATTTATTTTGTCTTGGGAATTACAACACAAACACAATTACATTACCGATGATACAAGATATAAAGATAATTTTTTCATATGATTATGAAACGGACCCTTTTCACGTCAAATCATAATTGGGAGAAAAACAAAAGCAAATACAATTCACTGGTTTTGGGTTTTACATACTGTACAGAATTAATTAACTTGTGAAAATCTAGAAACCACAAACTATATAGCTGATAAACCTGTCGACTTAATTATGAATAGCTACAGCACCAAGATGACCGCGAATTAAATTCCGCTTGTTGAATATCGTGCAATTGCTTGGTTCATGACAGAACCCATTTCCTTCAGATTGGTGTAATCCGAATACCGTCATACACCATTCCTCATCCTTCAGGAGTCCTTGGTGAATACAAGGGAGCATTTTACTAGAAAACTTTTAATACTTTTTCTAAGATAGGAAAAAACTCATCTAAAAAGCGATGTATTTTGTGTAAAAATGTAGAATTGGTCGCATTGCAAAGTATGAATTTTAAATACAATTCAGGTCAAATGTCAAAAGAATCTGCACCAATCAAACTTGTCAAAGTTGCGGTCTTGTTGCATCACCTGAGCTTAAATCATTGTTCTCTTTTTGTAAGAATACCACCCAAACATTGCAGCTTATTTCTAAAGCAGATTACGAACCATATTTTGATCTTTATCTCAAGACATTTTAGAGCGAACTATGAAGTTCGATTGAAAAGTAATACACTTATTTCAATTTTTAGTCTATAGAAACTGTCAGATAATCATGCATGGTAAACTTTAATTTGAAAAATACATTTCATTTATTTTTTTTTTAAAGTGGACAAATACAGCTTACTTTTACGTGGTGAAGAATGTAAATGATTGGAAAAAGAAACTTTTGGTGTTGCTTATATAAATAATAGAAATAAAAGTTTCTCATACAGATCAGCGAATGCATGAGAGAGAAAAGTAATTTTAGTATTTTGTGTTTAAACAATATTATCAATGCATATATAATTTTAATATAAATTGTATACATAGGTGAATGGGAAAAAATGTATATTGCTTTTATTGCCATTTTTAAGAATTAAATGATTATTTCTAGACTTCGATCGTCGTAGGAAAGCCTCTGTCTGCGTTGTTATACGACCCATGACATCCAATAAATAAATAAAATCACTGCTTATACTTATGTTTCTATTTATCCCTCTTTACGTTCATAAATGAATTTTAAATGAATGTAAATCTAAATTTTATTTAGATTTAGCGGCTTTCAGAACTTCTTAAGTTCTGGACTGATCGAAGAGCTGTTTTAACACGGGATAAGTCATATAACGCAATATGTATGCTTTATCAATAAGAATAAAAAATACTCATGCAAAGAATCTGTGTGCAATAAATTTAACCAAATTGAAAAAGGAAAAAAATCTTCAATAGATAAAAAGGTTTCCTTTTTGCTGATATGGTAACGTTATAAAATGCGGGATATAGCAATGTATCAGCATCTTTCCTTGGGAAATCAACAACATGTATAGTCAGGGTTTTTTTCGGGAGGGCATTACTTCTGGTATAGTATAATATAGTATAGTTTCTTACTCTCTCTTCTAATTTAATTTAAAAAAAGCTCCATTTTAGTGCATCTCATGTTGCTAGTCACAAAGAGTGGGGTATACTAAAGCATTACGACGAATATTTCTTTCAAGATCTTAAGAAAATGGACGTGTCATTAAGTAACAATTGACGTCCGAAAAGAAACATCCAAACTTTTTATCAAAAAGGAACATTTTACCACTTTAGTGCGCTTCATTGTACTACTCAAAGGTAAACTTTCAGTAATTTACATGAATACCTGGTATATCTATTAATTGCGGACAAACAGACAAACGGGGAGTTTATAGACTGAATAATTATTTCCAAGAGCTTATAATGGAGAATTCAACTACTATATATGTATGGTTCAAAAGTAGCCAAATATAGTTCAAGTTTCGAGGAGGAAAAACCGAATAAAGAATTATGCTTTCGTTATAAGTTGACATAAAGATAAATTTTTGTCGATACATTTATTAAACTTAAGTTGTTCATTTAATATAGGAAAACTTTATCCACTGGTCAGTAATACACGTTGGCCTTATAGGCTGTCGGTATAACATCCGAAGTCATCGAGAAAAATAGCCGGAAAAATTCATGTATATCAGATAAACCGTTACATAATCGTTCTATAATGCTCATATAGGAGCTAGAGTCTTGCGCATGACATGCAATTAAATTATGTTAGATTAAATAAGGTTATGCTTGTGCGATTTTTTGGCAATAGCGTTATCTGGTACTCAGTGTTAGACTGTACAAGACGAATATCTGACTGTCACGGCATGTCTGCATTTCGCTTTTTTTGAATATTAATTTCCACCGTTATACGCCATACTGTGATAATCCTACTGCAGCGACTTTCGTCCAATTTTCTTCTAAGATTGATGCGGTTTCTTGTAAATTAAGTACACCCAAGATGGTCAAATAATGATTTCTTTTCCCGTCGAAAAAATGCAATCAGTTCTTCGGGATGAAAGATAGAATTGTTATATTTGCTGCTCTTTGGAATACTATTTCTGTAATAACTCTATTCAATTTTAATTCAAAAGCGCTTCGTTTCCAATTTTTGCTCATGTCCCCCGAGTGAAAGAAAATTGATACAGGGTTACCAGTTATTATACACATATTAAGCCTTGCGTGCCAATTGAACAAAATTTATTCATCCGCGGCAACTCTGGGACTACATTCGCGTGTTAAGATACAGACGATCAGCTATGGCGGACGACAGCTGCCCAATATTCCATTGGTCTCGACAAAGTCGTTCGTCTCTCAATTTATTTTTGTCATTTTCTATGACTTTTTCCAGCTTTCCATCGAAAGAAAATGAAAAACCTAATGTGGTGTTACGCCTAGCACCTTTTTATTTGTCGACTTCTTCCGATGGAATATTTCACAATATTCCCGAATATTATACCCATCTTTTGTCACGATAACCTATCCAAAGGATTTCTGAGGATCGCTGATTCATTAAAGTAGTTTCTGTACTCAAACGCCTCGACTAATCAACACACACAATTTAACAAAATCATGTTGTAACTTAATTAAGCCCCACAATGTGTCAATAACGTTTACATAACATCAAGAACAGTTTATTTACGGATGTCACTTTTCCATTGTAGGCCACTAAACGTTTCCCGAACTTATAATAATTGTCAACTACCAGGTATGCACAACTGTTAATTACTAATTACAAACTTGATTCATTTTTGATTTCTTTTCCTTTAGGTATTGTTAAAAGCTGAAAAATCATTTTTATTTCTTGATAATGTCTCAGACTATTGTGATTTCTTTTACAGTTCTATTCAGAACATGTGTCAAAAATGAAGAATAAGTCTATTAGTCGTAGAAAACAGATAATGATTCCGATATCGTTTAAATAAAAGCAGATTCGTGGCTCTTAAGCCATAAATTGGAACAGACCTGGCCCAAAGACCATAAATTGAGAACAGACTTCAGTCAATATTTTGATTTCTTAGTACTTGCGTTTTACGGAATGATTTTGCTTAAAACCTTGCAGTTTTGAAATAAAATTTGAATTTACACACATGATGAAAATTTTGTTTCATTTTCAAAATTATTTCAAAAGTTATATTAGTTTGAAATTTTGACTTAAGTCTGTTCTCAGTTTATGGTCTTGGGGCCCGAGTCAAATTAGATGCTGATTACCAACTTCTTACTTTTATTGAAGAGACATAAAAGGTTGCAAGTTTGTGTAATGTTTTTGTTTTGGTTTTAAAATTGTTTCAAAAGTTACTGTTATTGAAAATTTTGTACTCAGTTCTTTTTTAGTTTATAGGAGTGTGATAGCCATTTAAACGTTGAAAAAATTATCAAACTTTAGCCACTAATTCAATCTAAAAAACAATTGGAAAATTGGCAACTCCCCATAAGTTTTATAGGGGTTTTCCCTGTAGGTACGTCTTTGAAAACATATGATTTTTGATAGCTTTTACAATGATATTTGAAATATTTGCTTATATTACCAGATTATCAATATAAATATAGAGCGTGACTGTGATCTTAACATGCATGATCGGGAAAAATAAATACAAATTGAAAAAAAGAGACTCAAAAAGCAAAATCATTCCTCTCCATAAAGGCATTTTCTTTTTTGAAATTGTATAGCACTAATTCTAATTCTCAATTCAGTACGCCTTCCCATTACTCAAAAATGAGTTCTGTTTTCATGTTTTGTAATATTTTATTTAGATACATATTAATTTCATATTGTTACGTATTTCATATGGCAATAAACATAAAAGGGACAACAAAATATGTATAATAAATTTCAACAATAATCGTTACGAAATATTTAGTACATTTAATATCTTTTTAGGACATATACAATATTTTACAATAAATAGAAACACCAGTTTTTTCAATAAAATAAATTACAAGGAGTTTTGTTAAATATTGTACAATACAATGGATGTACATTATATTGATAGTTCATGAATATGTATAAACTTAACAATCAAGATAGAAAATAATTTTATTATGAAATTTATGATACTTGGGACATATTTTTATCTATTTCATATGAACTTACTATTGAATTAAGTAAAACAATAACAAATTATCATCAATAACATGAACATAAATAATATGTAATATTTGTTGTTTTTTTTAAAATTCATACATATTTAAAAATTAAAACAAGAAATAAATTGAACGGTCTCAAAATTTACAGTGGATAACTGATAAAATGTGTTGAATATTTTTCCTGTGTTGGATGTACTTCCATTCGTCACTTCTACTTCAATAAGCTTAACAAAATACAAAAGCTTGTATCATATTATTATGAATCAATGGTTGATCAAAGATTTACACGTTGGAATGAAAATAAACATCAATAAAAGATCTTATGGTACTGTTCCCTTTGTATGAGTGTGAACACATATTTATTTAATAAAACGTATAAGCAAGCACATAAACAACAACTGAACCATTGATCATGTAATTGTGACTTTGGAAAGGTGAGACATATTATCAGAGATAATTCCACGTTTTTGATGACAAGAGTACATATCATCCGCCTGGAGTGACCAGTCCTTTGGGTCGCCATATGCAGTGTGGGATGATGGGTATTGGTACCATGGAGATGTTTTAACAACGGGAACAGGTATTCCTCCTGTCATTGGCTGCTTGTCGTACATTCTGTAAAAAAGTGAAACCATTTAACCACTATTAATAGAATTATACATTATATCAGATAAAAATAATCTCAAATTTTACTTAATATTATTCAGAAAATTGGGTTTCATTAAATACGAACCTAGGAGGTGTTCGATTGGAGATTGCTGAATGTATCACTGAGGCAGGTGTGGCGCCTGTGACGGGACTACTACTAGAAAGCATGCCGCTGTCATTCTTATTTACACAGTTCACTTTCGGACTCTCCACGGGGTCTGATCTAGGTGTAGAAATAGGGCTGGGGTGAACATTCTGGTTTGACTTTGTACAGTGCCATGAAGCTGTATTGTTTATTACGTTTACCCGCGTGGAATTATTGTTGTATATATTCACAGGGGGACTTCCCATATGGTCCGAGTTCCTGGAGGATTGAAGAGACCTTGGACTAGCAGCGTTTTTGATCACTGAACTGTGATGTAAGGGCATCGTTGCACTCATTCCCTGATTTGATCCAATGTCAGACGGAGAACATATCACTTTAGTTTCTTTAAACAGAGATGACGTCGTCGATAGACATGGATTATGCCCTACAATTCCGTCTACGCCATTATACATGGCTGATGATCTCAAATCTACAGGTTCTAGTGACCCATTTAGTCTTGTAGGGAGTCTCTCGTTGCCATAGTCGTATGCATATTTTCGATAATCGTTGTCATAGCGACCGACATCTTCACCGTAATGGACCTTTTTGGCAATGTCCAAGTCATAAGAATTGAATCCGTATTTTGTCACATCGTAACCAAACTTTGTTGGCTGAGCCATCAAGTCTGAATAACCATTGCCCGGATAAGCTAGACTATGCTGGTACTGTCTATGAGGATCTAAATAATATCCATTAGTGTAGGCGTGCTTTTCTGTGTCCGCCAGACGATAACTATCCGCTGTGGAATATACAGATCCAGGAAAACTTGCGTAACCTCGATAAATGTCGGGTTCGATTGGTGAAGGATACGGGTATAAGATGTCGGGTTTGAAGTCTGCACCTTCGTAGCCATTGTATTGTGGGTAGCCCGCATATCCATTTAGCACCGGCTCGCGAGCACATTTTCGCTTTCGCCCCGGACTTTGTATGTAATTTTCACGCACACAATTCTTTTGCTTTTTATTTTTCACATTCTTCATTTTTGAAGAAATTTCGTCATTTGGAAAATCAAAACCTGAGCAAATGTCTAAATCTAGTAATGGATACGGCAATTTAAACTCGTTTCCTCTTTTATGAAAAAGATCAGCTCCTTCATCGTCCCTATAAAGTGCAACAATAAAACAATTATCGTTTGTGTTGATACAAAGTAAATCAAATGTAATAGATTACTTTATGCCAATTTTTCAATTTTCAGAGTTGGAGGTAACCTTACGTTAGTTGTCTATGAGTGCAAATCACGAAATCAGGTTTGCTGTTTTTGTAGATGACTTTGCAGCTAGACTGGAGCCATAGCCATCTAAACTCTTTTGTACACCAACGGTACGCAATTAAACCAGAACTACCAGTTTTAATCACTGTAATCAAAGATAGATGCAAGAAAATAATTTGAAATTCATAAAAGGAATTTTATACTGGAATGTTGTAAACAGAACGCCATGAACAAAATTTAAAATCGGTTTGTATGTAGTCAAAGAGACCAGTTTATATGTGCCGCACTGTTTCGTTCAAATGTACTAAGATTTATGAAGTAAGTGCAACTTAATTTGTCCATATGTGAAAAAGTCAATGCCTAAACTACAGTAAAAATTAGCTCAGTCAATGATACATGTACCATATTTTTATTTTTCAAGATTAGCAACCTGGATAAAACTTAATTGTAATAACAATATAATAATTATCCAAATCCCCCTTACATTATATAAAGACAAAGTCAATCACATGCTACTATTTATGGACCATGGATCAATTTTCCCCTTACAAGAGAAATGTGTGACAAAGGGTGTCAGTTCTGTACTCTATACTGACTACTGGCGACAGCCTGGGAATCCCTTGTCTTCGTCGGGGGACACAGATACCAGTAAACAAAGACAAGGTGAACCATGAAGTTCTACAATTAGCTGCCAGGTTGATTTTAAACAGCAACTGAGAGCAAAGGA
This sequence comes from Saccostrea glomerata, assembly GCA_003671525.1. NCBI lineage: Eukaryota > Metazoa > Mollusca > Bivalvia > Ostreida > Ostreidae > Saccostrea > Saccostrea glomerata. The sequence continues at coordinate 2,343,944 of PRKT01000016.1, read as the reverse complement.
TATGTCAAATTGTCAAACGTCTGTCTTTCACGATATTGCATTTCAGTTTTATTTGAAATTTAATTCATTGTTTAGGATTCTAATACGCTGGCAGTGATAAAAGGGGTATTTCAGAGAAATTTTGTGAGCAATTTTTGTAATGCCAGCAGAATAATCTTACAGTTCTAAAACTAAGGAAATTTGGCTTGAGGATTTATGATCTATATATTATGTTTTGAAACTCATTATTTGACTAAAGATAATATGTATTGAACATTTAAACATGTACTAGTAAACAACACGTCTATTTTTTTCTGGAAAAACTTACATTCTTGATGAGCAGAAGAGAAATAATTTAGGTCATCTGGATGAATGAGGTCATATCCAGATTTAGTGGCCAGTTCTCTATCTGAAAATCCAAACATGGCTTTTCCTCTGCAAATAAAAACAAAAACCTATATTAATTTGTCATCGGATTTTTTTCTCTGAAATAATGTCATGATGTCTTTTTATATAAAAAAGACAACTAATGTATTCTTGAGGATTTTGATAGTCCTAACATAACTTAGAACTGTGCAACTTACAAATATTAATAGTGATAATTTATATGTAAAATATGTAAAAGAAAGTCTTATTGAAAAAAATATGTTTTCGCCTGTTTCACAATACATGTATATACATTGAACCCTTGATATAAATCTTCAATTCTCTCAAAACATTTTCTGTTGTGTCTGCAACTAATTTTAATAGTTGTACGTTTTCAATATTCTTATAAAACGCAAAGGTATAAATGACGCAAACTGAAGTACGACAATAAACTAAATAGTCAACAAACGAATAAGAAATTGAAAAAAACAAAACAAGGAAGCCTATAAGCACAATATCTAGAGGAATTTGGGATCCTGCGACAAGTGCTTAAAGGAATTATTAATTCCCTTGAAGAGAAAAAAAATACAAAAATAAAGAGAAAAAAAATCAAATTAAATGCAAACATTTCTTTAATTTTTTCCTAATGTGCTATTTTTATTTTAAAATATGTCATCAGTAGGTAAAGTAAAATTCATGGAGGTCATTTAAGCATCTGCAAGAAACAGATGTACATAATCTTCCCCCCAAAATTTAGATAAATTACTTATGCTTAATGATTATTTGAATGAAATATTTTGATATGTGACGCGTCAAAAGGGGATGCTGAATCCTCCTAGGCACGTGCCCCAAAATCCTCTTCGCGTTGTATTTCGATTCCGAAAAATGTTACTGTATAAATATATCAAAAACTTTTGCTTCTACATTAACGTTCGTTTCAGAAAGACTTTTGCATATTTTATTTTAATGTTACTAAAGCTGTTTAAAAAGAACTGTGAAACAGCCGTTTCTAAGTCCATTTTTAACATTTAAATAAAAAAGAACAAATCTGAACTTTAGATTTGCGTGATAGAAGTTTAAGATTAGTTTGTTTTACAACCATTTTTATTCTGGTATTTTTGTTGTTTCGAAATTCTTAATAGAGTGTGGGAGGATATTAATATGTAAAAAAAAATAGTAAAAGTACCCTCCCTTTCAAATTTTGACAATATGTAAACACGTTTAAATTAAGATATTGAGGTTGGAATATTTAATTGCTTGTCTCACGTAAGCTGGTGAAATCACAGTTTTATTAGGTTACAAATTAAGAATATATTACAACATATCAAAATTTCAACAAAGTTAAACAACAATGGAAGTCATAAAAATATACGAAATGAGATCTGTTAAAAATAATTTGATTTACAAGTGCATAGTTTTCCCAAATATAAACAAACATATCACCAACAAAATTTAGCTGTGTCATAGTAAATATAGAGCGTTATGATCTTATGTTACTATAGATCGACCTTGAGGGCGTTACAAAAATCTTCATATTCACACAAGAGATCAAGGTTTGTAACTTACGTAAAGGTTTTAAAAAGATATAATTTGTGTCATGATAAATATATGAGAAAAGTTTCAAGTTTTTAAAGAAAATTTTAAAAATAGAACTCCTTGTGATGAAAATATTATAAACAGATTAAAAAATAAATATTAAGAAGATTGAATGGAAATAATAACATTTATTTAATTTGAATCATGTCATTAGCTGACCTACAGATTCAGTTAATATATTTTAATATCAAGGATCTGTTTGAAACTTCTAGCTCAACTTAATTTGACTATGTTAGATGACATCGGCATTCCTGGATGAATAATGTACAAGTACATGTATATCGTTATTGTAGAAAGTTATTATCAATATTAAGATTCTATAAATCTTAATTACATTAGAAAAGTAAAATCAGAATAAAATCAAATCGTTATAATTATGTTGATCAGTTTATTTTTGAGCTGCAATAAACCCATCCATTAAGGATTTTTTATAACCATTAGGAATAAAGAAGTTTCTCACGAGTCCATTTTCACTCAAATGAAAAGGAAACCCTTTTCATCTATGTGGCATTTTATGTATATTAAGACTAACTGGACTAATTAAAAGACGTTTATTTCAATAGGAATAATCTCACTTAAGCTAATCTCTAATAGATTTACACGTTGTAAACAGTTATATACATCTCGAGGATAAAACAAAGTTTTGTAATTTCCTACAGGGGCGGGTCTATTAATTAAACCTGGAGTTCATAATTACTGTCTATTTTAATTTTATTTATCACATGTGGAGTAAGTAATGGGTACTATAAAATCTTCGAAACATCTTCTTTTGTGCATGTCTCTACCCATTATTGCCAATCTTTTAATATTACACAGGACTTTTTCCCTTAAAACACAATATAAAAAAGATGAAACTTATGTCTGCTTTAATTTTTTAAATTATATCTTTATTCTTATGCGTACAAAAAACTGTGTAAGAATAGCATATGAAGATCTATACATAAAATGATATCATGCACGGTTTCGACATTTGCTCCCCTTTAACATTTAGTCGGTAGAGTGAAAAACTTTATCTTAAAGACCAATGTCTAATTCATTCAGCAAATCTGAATTATCTTTTTAAACATTAAAGACCATTTAGAAATAATTTTTTCATTATTTGATTCAAATTTTGCAATGCCCCTGAAACACTGCTGTCAACAGGCAAAATTACCGCAATCTTGGAGGGTCAATGCATTTCATTGTATTCCGAACTTGTCTCTGTATTATATTTTGAGGTGTCTTCTTTCATAAAAGTTTCATGCAATTTGTAACAGCAAAGTAACAATATTTATTTGTTTGAAGTTGTTAATTATTAACACCTAGTATTGAGTTTGTAATTTGTATCTTACAGCTCGTAAAGTATTCATTATTTAGTCACTACATATCTCTTGCGTGATTCTTTTTTAATTTTGCAGAAAATGTTTCATCACCAAGTTGGTTACAATTTCCAAAACTTTACCAACACCTATCATGTTGAAAAAGACTAGACGAATTAGACTGCTACAAGTCAACTACAAAGTCGTGACAGAAAACAATAGCGCGTGAGAAAAAACACAGGTCACGAAAATTTTAATGTCAGTTACGACCTCCTTTACTACAACGCGAAAGTTTTCATTCATAAAATGCTCGTGTAACATTCCCGTGATCAAATTGCCAAAATGGACAGACAACAGGCGATAAATATCCCTAATTCATTCATAAAAATAACCCATCCTTCGTGTTTGTCGGACATGCTTGGACCCGTGAAAATTACTATATAATACGGACAAGATACTAACATGCAATATAAGATCGCTTGAACGAATCTTGACAGTGTATCCCATACGTTCGATGTTTGTTGCCGAAAGTGGTTACACTTGTAGTATTTCGTCTTAATTTTCCCCGTCTCTGACTTTTTCTTTCATTGTTTGACGAGTATATCCGGTTTTCATTTCACTCTATAGAAACTGATTACAATTTGTATACACGATACATATGTATGATAATAGTGAAGATTAAAGTTTTCTAATGGTTGGGTTTCAATGCAATTATCATCACAGTAAACAGTCATTAATGTGAAAGTAACACTGTTTTTATATCATATTTGAATGAATGTCTATTTAAAAGAATTTCTAATTCGTCCGAACGAATTTCTAATTTGTCCGAACAAATAAAAATATTTTTTTACCTGGCCCTCCAGCGGCGCCGTTGTAACTTACGTAAAGGTTTTAAAAAGATATAATTTGTGTCATGATAAATATATGAGAAAAGTTTCAAGTTTTAAAAGAAAATTTTAAAAATAGGACTCCTTGTGATGAAAATATTATAAACAGATTAAAAAATAAATATTAAGAAGATTGAATGGAAATAATAACATTTATTTAATTTGAATCATGTCATTAGCTGACCTACAGATTCAGTTAATATATTTTAATATCAAGGATCTGTTTGAAACTTCTAGCTCAACTTAATTTGACTATGTTAGATGACATCGGCATTCCTGGATGAATAATGTACAAATATATCGTTATTGTAGAAAGTTTTTATCAATATTAAGATTCTATAAATCTTAATTACATTAAAAAAGTAAAATCAGAATAAAATCAAATCGTTATAATTATGTTGATCAGTTTATTTTTGAGCTGCAATAAACCCATCCATTAAGGATTTTTTATAACCATTAGGAATAAAGAAGTTTCTCACGAGTCCATTTTCACTCAAATGAAAAGGAAACCCTTTTCATCTATGTGGCATTTTATATATATTAAGACTAACTGGACTAATTAAAAGACGTTTATTTCAATAGGAATAATCTCACTTAAGCTAATCTCTAATAGATTTACATGTTGTAAACAGTTATATACATCTCGAGGATAAAACAAAGTTTTGTAATTTCCTACAGGGGCGGGTCTATTGATTAAACCTGGAGTTCATAATTACTGTCTATTTTAATTTTATTTATCACATGTGGAGTAAGTAATGGGTACTATAAAATCTTCGAAACATCTTCTTTTGTGCATGTCTCTACCCATTATTGCCAAGCTTTTAATATTACTTAGGACTTTTTCACTTAAAACACGATATAAAAAAGATGAAACTTATGTCTGCTTTAATTTTTTAAATTACCTAGTATATCTTTATTCTTATGCGTACAAAAAACTGTGTAAGAATAGCATATGAAGATCTATACATAAAATGATATCATGCACGGTTTCGACATTTGCTCCCCTTTAACATTTAGTCGGTAGAGTGAAAACTTTATCTTAAAGACAAATGTCTAATTCATTCAGCAAATCTGAATGATCTTTTTAAACATTAAAGACCATTTAGAAATAATTTTTTCATTATTTGATTCAAATTTTGCAATGCCCCTGAAACACCGCTGTCAACAGGCAAAATTACCGCAATCTTGGAGGGTCAATGCATTTCATTGTATTCCGAACTTGTCTCTGTATTATATTTTGAGGTGTCTTTTTTCATAAAAGTTTCATGCAATTTGTAACAGCAAAGTAACAATATTTATTTGTTTGAAGTTGTTAATTATTAACACCTAGTATTGAGTTTGTAATTTGTATCTTACAACTCGTAAAGTATTCATTATTTAGTCACTACATATCTCTTGCGTGATTCTTTTTTAATTTTGCAGAAAATGTTTCATCACCAAGTTGGTTACAATTTCCAACACTTTACCAACACCTATCATGTTGAAAAAGACTAGACGAATTAGACTGCTACAAGTCAACTACAAAGTCGTGACAGAAAACAATAGCGCGTGAGAAAAAACACAGGTCACGAAAATTTTAATGTCAGTTACGACCTCCTTTACTACAACGCGAAAGTTTTCATTCATAAAATGCTCGTGTAACATTCCCGTGATCAAATTGCCAAAATGGACAGACAACAGGCGATAAATATCCCTAATTCATTCATAAAAATAACCCATCCTTCGTGTTTGTCGGACATGCTTGGACCCGTGAAAATTACTATATAATACGGACAAGATACTAACATGCAATATAAGATCGCTTGAACGAATCTTGACAGTGTATCCCATACGTTCGATGTTTGTTGCCGAAAGTGGTTACACTTGTAGTATTTCGTCTTAATTTTCCCCGTCTCTGACTTTTTCTTTCATTGTTTGACGAGTATATCCGGTTTTCATTTCACTCTATAGAAACTGATTACAATTTGTATACACGATTCATATTTATGATAATAGTGAAGATTAAAGTTTTCTAATGGTTGGGTTTCAATGCAATTATCATCACAGTAAACAGTCATTAATGTGAAAGTAACTCTGTTTTTATATCATATTTTAATGAATGTCTATTTAAAACGTCTTGAATATTATCTAAAATTTCTCAGCATTATCTTGGGTTCATGAAATCTTAAATCCGTTTAGCATAATTAACTTGTTCCATCGTTAAATCTGTAAAGTCATCATCACTTAATGATAATAGATATCTGATATGGTCAAAGTTATAATAATTCACCATTTGAAGGATACGAGATGTCAAAGAAAAATAAATTAAAATGACAACCAATATAAAATACAGAAATTCAGAAAAGAATTTAAAGGATCGTGTTTGGAATTATATCATCGAAAAGATATGATTAATGGCAAAGGTTACAGAAAGCAGCTTGCTTGTCTTTAAAACTGATATCTAAATCGCTGTTCCCTAGATTTAAATTTTGTAAACTACCCAACCTCTTTCCATATCAGCATTGAAAACTTCTGACCTCAAATTTGTAATATTTCTATAAAGTCTTCTTTTGTGGTATTTGGTTTAGAAATTGCACAATAGAACTGAAATTTCCATCTAATGAGTAATCTAATTTGTGCGGTTTGTGACCGTTGTTGTGTTCAAAAACAACCTTTTCTACTAGACAAGCTTAAGATGAATGGATTTTTTCAACAAGCACCTGTGGACTATTGCACTCATTTATGGTACTGACTAGTCAAAGATGCTCAAACAGAAAAAAACAACATTTTTTTTAACTCCAACACAACAATATTTTCCCCAACAAAATTTACAAGAAAAGCATTAAAACTAGGGATGTCAACGAATATTCGAATATTCATTCGATGAGTTGATATTCGAATATAAATTTGTGATTCGAATATTAGTTTTTAAGTATACAAGCATTAAAAAGAGAGAAAAACCTGGCAAGTTTTATTAGAAACTGAATCAAGTTTGTACCAAATTTAAAAAAAAAACACTCCTCTTGGATTACCTTAAAGGTGTGAAGAGTGTATCTATTAGAGTAATTTATCTACTAGTATTTGTTCACTTAATAAGTGGTATAATAGTTTCCAGTACTAACAATCAGCTTGTATTGTTGTAAGGACCCAGTTTTACAGTAAACTCACAGACTTCTTGTTTATGTTAATATCATTAAAATCATTATCAAGAAATCATATTTAGCAAAAAGTAATTGCTTTTAATATTTCACCGTTAGATAATTGTTCTGATTGGTATAAATTTGTAGGAGTTATCAGTGAAGACTTTAGTAAGACGATCAATTAATCTGGAACATATTAAAGAATCTTTTGAATTTTCAAAAATCAATCATTACATTTGGGATGTATGCTATCTGGTATTCAATAATATTTTTAAAAATGTATAATTGCTGTGCATTTTCCGAACTCTACACAAGTTTTTATTCTAAAATAATGGCATTATACCTATACTGCTTGTTAGGAGAGTGAAGATATATGTTTAATAATACAAAATGTATTTGGTTTATCGAATATTCGAATATATTCGAATAATCCTATCGAATATTCGAATATCAACTATTGACAATTTTGACATCCCTAATTAAAACACATTGTAGATTTCACTTACCTATTGTCCATTGACATAGGAGAGAAGTCCATCTTATGCTTGGACTTAAAGGTGAGTTCTCGTGAAGGAATGTCCATGAGAGAGAGTGGACCAAACGGACAACACGTGGCAAATAAAGCAAGCTGTGGCTCATCAGAACGTGCATTCTGTCCATGTAGCATCCGTATCCATCCACTTATTTCTAAGGTCTATATAAAAATTCAAACACACAATAAATGTTACCTAAACCATCATAAAAAGCTTATTTCTTATTTTGTTTTTTAATTAACATTAAATCTCAAAATACGTATTTGAAAATAACGTTTTACAAAACAGGCAAGGGAGATATGACTATATGAAATGCCAACACATTTATTGTTTTTAATATCGAAAGTGTCCAAAACTTACAATGAATCCAGACGTGTTGTCCAATAAACATCTAAACCGAACGGTGAACGACCTATGAAGGTGTCTAGAGTTTTCTGAAACAATAAAGGAGAATATAAATTTAAGAGGTCTGTGTTTTTATATATTATACAAATTCCATTTTGTACAATGTGTAGGTTTTCCTTGTTTTGATTTTTTTATTCTATTCAAATTGCTTCATACAAGCACTACATGCTTTGAAAATAATATATTTTGATAAAAAACTATGATAAAAATTTATGATTAATATTGAATTTTGTGTTAGATACACTATAGAAACTTACCAGGCATCATGAGCTCGTGGAGGGACATGTTGGCTTTATCCTGGGGAAGAGCCGAGTTCCAGGAAAGCTGACGTTTGAATTCCTCCCTGTCTTCTGAATGGATGAGCTCCATGACACTCTGGTGGATGATGTCCGACTAAACGTGAAAAAAAAATTTAATTCAAGTACAAAAATATTATATAATGTGCTACCTATAAAAATTGATAGACGATCAGAATGTATACAACAACACTTGTTTTAATTGATATCATTCAAATTTTATTCTTATATAATTTTATTTTTACCTTAAAAAAGTTTTTGAATTTAAAAATCATAACAATGTTGAAAATTAATGAAAAGAGTTTTCTGTTTGCATTTTTTGTTTATTTAGGAGATAATCGCATTTCGTGATTTTCATGTACCTTTTTATTGTAAAATGAACATTATTTAAAAAATATGCTAAATAAGAAAAGGAAATTAAATGAATTAAATGCCCCATATAAGGTAAGTAAAAGAATATACATACTACAACTTTTCAACAATATTTACAATTCTGTTTAAGAATTATCATTTGATATCAAAATAAAAAAAAGATCCAAAAGTCTGTTATTACGATGCTGCTGATACAATACAGGTCTTCCCTATCACCATATTGCTTTTATGTTTTGAGGTTGAATACTTTCGTTATCTCCATATTTTTCTTGCAATGACAATAAAAATGATTACATTTTTATAAATTTACAAACTTACATTGTAGAGAGGAGGGAAAAAGTGAAATCATATTCCACACTCTAACTCTGAGGTCGCATTAGGAAAAATACTTCGCTCAAGGATCAAAGAAAAAGAAGGATTTAAATTTGCGCGTTCATATCACCCAGTTGTTAATTTATGATTAGAAGATTTCCTTCGTTTGCAGCTCAATTTCCAGAGACTTAAAAGAGAATGGAGCAAAGATGTTTATGACGATACAAAAACATTTAGGAAGATAATTACTGTCTTCAGAGGCCGTAGTTACATGACATTAAGTTAAATCATTTGGACGGTAAAAAGATATTACTTAAAGCGATTTTATCTGTTACTTCGAGGAGGATCGGAAAATTGAATTTTTGTTGGACAATGCCGTTAAATCGAGCATGAGCAAAAACAATTCAAAGAGGTTGTCACAAGATAGAGCTCAACATCTAATCGATAGTAAGTGCATTACAATCATACATGTATGGAATACACAAACGATTTTCTTATTAAAATGCCTAAGAATTATATGTTTACTTGTGCAATTACAATTTTGGTCTTTTATTTTCTATCATCAAAGAGGTAAATCCCATTTAGATGTATATGTCTTTATGTGCCTTAAACTTACTTGTTGGAAGAAATCCAGCATAAATTAATCATAATCCCTATATTCACATGCATTTATTTCAATCTTGAGGGCAGAAGAAACATTTGTTTCTCTATTTTAGTATGTCTGTATGATTGCAAAGGAATAATTAATTCAATATATACAGTCTCTTCCTACTACAATGAACTCTCCCTCTATGTAAGTATTTATTAAAGTAAGCCTACCTGATGGAATCCCAGGTACTGTTCTACCGTTCTGGAGGCATAGAAAACCTCGCCATCACACGTGATAACAACCATAAAGCCATATAGCGCCTGTGGAAGGAAGGAAGAAGGGTAGGTGACATAAAAAATGTGCACTTCCTGATAAATACCTTTCCCTTCCATTTGGCATATTGTAATTAAAGTAAATTATTAAAAATTTGCAGACTTAAATATTTACATAATCAAATAAATATATTTGGAATGAACTGATGTTGTGTTAAATCATATTTTATTATCTAAGTTATCAATTTAACTGATTTTTACGATCCAAAAGTAAATATACATGTAACAACAGCAAGATAATTAAGATGTTTTCGGGAGCTTTAATTCTCTATACCCTACACTGTATATTTAAAAATATTGTATAGTAAAAAAATTCACTGCATAAAAACAACTATAGTATAACTAACCAGGCCTAGACAATTTGCTAAAATTTTAGTATAAAATAAAAATTTAGTATAACAATAAAGTATACAAATAATTCTTCAGATAGATGTGTGAGTATTATTTGAAAAATGCTTTGTTTGACCGATATTCCAATACTGATAAAGTTTTATACATGTAAAAGCAGCAGATTTTCTATCCTCATACGGCCTACTCTATAGGCTGATTAATACCTGCAAGATACTGTCTCCTTCAGAAAAGCCGGGTTCATGAAATAGATGGGATCTTCCAATGATATGATGGCTATCCAAGTTGTATCGATCGGGTAACACTGCTACAACAACAACAAAATATTCAAATGAGTTGATGATTTTTTCAAAATAATAGTTTCTTATGTCGCATGATGTAATTGAACATTTATGAATTCGAGTAAATCAAACTAAAATTTTATTGTTTTTAGTTTTGATCATTCTGTTGGACAGAAAAGTCATCCTAGTTTCGGTAAATTCTTTACACGAAGTTAAGCTTGGCTTTTCAACTTTTTAAAAAACTCTTTTTTTTTAAAGTTTATTTCAAAGCAGCTTGGTATTTAGTATTAATTTGCAGTCAAATTTACAGGAATGCAACCCCTCAAATACCACCATATGAATATCAGTACATCAAAAAAATTAGAAGAAAACTGATGCAGTGAATGAAGATCAGGTAATTAAATACTTTGTGATTCACCCAAACATCCAAAACCATATAGGGTTGTGCCATGGTCATCCACGACATTGTATTACCACTCCCCAAAGAAATACAGGGCTGATCAAATTTTACCAAGAGCGGATAAATCTTGTCTGAAATGAGGTGTAACAATTTAAAATGTTTATACCTGAGAAAATTTTAACAGAAAGGGGTTTGTCATAATGCAATTAGATCAGATTGGGGAACGAAGTTGATATCTGGACAGAATTAAGCTTGTTCTTATATCAAATTATGCGAAAGATAAAAATGGTGGCTGACATTATATCTACTGTGACAAACATGGTTTTGTTTGCTTCCTTGAACAGAGCAGCCGGGCCAAGAAATGGAAGGCCGTAGTTTCGCACAGAGATAGACGCTTGTGTTTGTTCATTTAGACGGAAAATGCCCATAACCTCTGCTACAACCAGCAAGAAATCTTGAGAACTAATTATCCACAATTTTTTCAAAGTGTTGTTAAAGGTCAAGAATGAACGAAAGATACTCCTATCTGGTTTCCATGGCTTTAAGTTTATTTGTAAAGTTGGAGCTGTTATAGAGATTATGCATTTTGTAGAAGGAACGCAACTACAATGCATTATTGTTTGGTACAGAGAATATCGAGATATTATCTCTTGATATAAGATGTTCATCAGGTTTATATAGCATATTACAAAATAAAGAAATAATAAAGTGTAACCAGCTTTGAAATTCCGAGCATAAATTATGTCTAAATTTATCATTTCTATACATGGATTTACAAAACACAATTTTGCTTTTATATGCAGTATATTATGGAGTTTAATCTTGCAATTTGTAGACATCAAGATTCCAAAACACTGTGATCCCGATTTGTTCATGACAAAAAAAATATATAAAATTCTTAAATATGAAATCGAAAATATGACCATTTTCTTTTCATATTATCCTTTGAATTGTTCCACAATCAAATATAAGAAATGTACCTGGTAGTTAAATTAAAAATTAAGATAAAATAAAATGTTGAATTATTTTCTTTCTATAAATCCCAAAGTACTCTCTGATACTTTTACTAAATTGGAACACACTTTAAATGAATATTACTCCAATTGACTAAGAGAGTTCCAACACGCTAGCTTGATAAAAGTGATAACTATATCAAATAGCTTGAACTTTCTTACCACTGTTTGCGAGTCGTCATTATGACACATACATGCTGTTAACCCTTACAAATGCTATGGCAAATCATGATTTGTTGCAATCACGCAACTAGTTTCATTTTCCCGTTCACAACGTGTTACTATTGCACGCATAGTAATTTCAACTCTCTATAACGTTACACAAAAACATTTTAGCGGAATTTGAACTGCTGAATTGAAACCTCTTCCTATGATTTTATGCATAAATGAAATAATTTTAGAAATTAAAAAAAAATTATCTTAGTCATAAGCCAAAAATACGCAATTCTATTGTATGTAAAAAAGGATAATCTGTCTTTAGCAAGGAACATAGGAAAATTATATGCACTTTTATAGTACATGCATTTTAAGCTTCTGCATCTCTCTGTTGCATTAAAAATTACGTCACTTTATATCTAAATAGAAAAAAAACTGAGATGAGGTGAAAGCAATGAATCTAATTAAACAATAATATAGAAAAAACCAAATTATCGCATACATTATTCAGAAAAATTCTCAAAATCAAAAAAAGAAGACAAGAAATGTTCAAAGTAGAGTACTGTCGTCTTTGGTCGTTTCATCTACAACTTAATTACTTAATCAAAGACGAAAAACTAAGACAGCGAAATTATAGCAAGAAGACAATTCAAGCTTAAATTAAGGCAAGGCTGGCAATTTTGTCGATGGATTTAAAATCGGCTAGTAATAGAAAACCAAGATTGATGCTCGGCCGTCGTAATTATGCAATAAATCACAGACAAATTTCCGCGCCATTTAGTTATGACGCCTTTCGCCTTTTTTAATGTTGACTCTTTCGTTTCAAATTCATTTTCTACAATGAAAAAAGACACTGTGTCGATGTGTTTGTGTTCCTCTCTCAAAGTCCGACGTTCTTTTATATTTTTATTTTGTTCTTGTTTTTCCGTTCTTGGGAATTCTGAATTTGCTTGTGGTATATATAGGGTACAAGCAAAACATTTCAAAATCTTGTTCCTGTTTAAAAATAAAATTTTATCTTTTAATTAGGTCAACTGCCATATATGCTTCCACAACATTGCAAATCATTATTCTGATAAATTAAAAATTTTAATTGTTTAGATTTGTAACATAACTGATAAGAAATTAAATTGGTTAATTTTTCTTAGAGCTTCATGTCCTTTGCAACCGCTGTGTACTGTTTAAAGAAAGTCTGTGTATATACAATGGTGATTTTAAATAATATCGAAATCAGATATCTCAAAGTTATTTCGTGTACTGTCCGAAACTTTCTGGGCATAAACATATCAAAACATCAAACACCATTCGTCAAAAAGACGTGATTAAAGATCATTAAAACCAGCTTGTCAGATGCTTATACTATCTGTATCATAATTTTTAAGGTGCATGAGAAATGTAACTATCAAAGCTGCCTAATCAGTTTATATAATAGACTTTAAGATGACAGATTTGAAGCTTTAAATCGTGAAACATAGCGTAATTATTTCATATATAGTCATTAAAATGACTTAATAGAAATGCCCTACATGTAGTTCATGCAATTTTCCTGACTAAGTCTGGTTGATGTTAATAATGTAGTTTTGATTTACCATCATACCAGCGACTTCTTTCATTTCAAGTACAAAATTACGTAACTTTCTGGGAAGAACCTTAGACTAAAAAATAATTAAAAAACCAGAAAGATTCTCCGAAATAATTAGACTAGGTAATTTTCGGTAGTTGTTTTTCAAAGTACATTAAGAATTTTTATAAACAGTTTACATGTAAACAAAAAAAAAATAAATTAAAAGCACGCACACAAAAGGAAGAACATAAAGTAATAACGAAAATGTGTTATTAAAGATATTTAGTAAACCTCATTACTTCCGTGAAACAAAACAAAAAAAAAATCAACAACAAAACAGCAAGAGGAAAAATCGTTATGATGAACTCCGACGTTCACGATCGATTAGATAATTAGCTTAGGATTTGTTAAATTTTCAGATGACCTACCAAGCAGAAAAATATGGCAATGAAGTCAAAATTTTATGAGAGGTGGTGTATGGAAGTTCTGTTCGTCTCCACTAGATAACTATCTAATGTCAATAGTGTCTTTTGTGTTTGCTCTGATTTAGTAAACGCTAAACGTGCTCTAACTTTGACTAATTCTATTTTCATCATCCCAGTGTCGACTTCAAAGTCAGCCATCTTTAAGTCCCGGATGTTATGCAACATTTCATGGCGGTTTGGCAAATACAATTAATTCAACGACTCTAGAGTAAAAAAAAAGTTTGATATCATGGTTTTGATTAGACAATCAGTAAAACCCTCTATGGACAAAATGCATAATGTTTTCTTTTTATTTTATGATGTGGTTTACTGAACTTATTAGAGGAACAGCTAGCAGGTAAAAAGAAATAAAAACTTATCTAAAAATTAATTTCTGAATCATAAAATCTTAATTAATGTACATATTATATTTTTTCTTTAAGATTTAAGAAAATAAGAGCTATAATTAAAATAACGCAAAGTTTTACTTTATTAATTGAAACAAAGGGGAAATGTAACATCTTATTCCCTTTAAGATATATTTACAGTTTAGAACTGGGACAGTACATGTACTTGATTTTATTGGTGCACAGACAACCGAGTCATACAGCTGTGGATAGTGTTTTGTGGGATATTTTTCTGAATCCATTCGCTGAATTAGCACTCGTGCCAATTTCTACCAATTTCCTATAGCCACTTTAATAGAATTATCCCGAAATCAATTGCATCTTGCAATTGTAATGAAAAAGCAACGTAATTAATGTCAAACAGAGAATAAAAATGTACCATTAAAAGACAGGCTTTTCAACAAGAGGCCGAAACTTACACTTGAAAGGGAATTGTACATCACAGCCAAAACATCAATTATGCATAAACATGGCTTTTTATGTGTGTATATGTGGCTATTATCTTGATAAAAAAGAGAACAGTGTTGTAATCATTTGCTTTACTTATTTTAGGTTTTTAGCTTCAATAATTAATTGTAAAGATGGGGAAGGTTGATATATGATGCAGTTTAGGTGGAAGCGTTCTACATTCCATCATATAGTTTCAGTTCTAAGTATTAACTTCAGAATATAATCCATAATAAGACACACTATGATAATTTGGTTTCATGAATGAGAGTGTTTTTTGGTAAGGACAAGCTCTTGTTCTTTGAGAAAAAGTTTGATCCACAAAAATAAAAAATTGGCATTAGACCTACATTTTGTAAGACCTTTAGAAGGACCAAAGCATTTAAGCAAGTAGAGTAAAGGAGTAAAAGGATGTCAAACAAACTAGAGTCTACTTATTTTGTCCAAAGCAAAGGTAACAGGAAATTATCTTTTAAAAGTATACGCTGTTAAGCTCTATTTACTGATTAATATTGTTTCATTTTTTTCCAGAAACATTTCGTTGCAATTAAACTTTATAATTTGAATACGATCATTTATAATCATAATAATGAATGCCAATGAAAAAACAAATCAAAATTAATAATGTCGTAGATGTGAAGCCGGATAGCTAAAATCACTTTTTTTTAAAAATGTATCAATGTTTTCCAAAAAACAAAGAAAACAATGAATTTGAAGAAATCAATTGACAGGGTTATGTAATTGGTGCAATGATTAATCAAGAAAACGAGAAGGGTGCAAATTATAATATCGGATTTCACCTTCTGGGAGAAATAAAGTGACGTTGTCAATATGTTGCTGATATTTCTATTAATATACAGAATAGAGAAAAAACTCTTTATATTAAGCCGAGTAAAGATACATAGAACGTAAGAGCAGAGGCATATTGACAAACAAAAAGGGGAACTTCTAGATAAATTAAATGATCGATAAAAAATATTGTTTGTGAGTTTGTCAGTGAACCTTCTTATATTGCGTTTTCTTATGTATACTTATTTATACTTATCAATATTTATCAAAATTATCAATATTTCCACCATATTAACATCTTTAAATGGAAATAAGATATTATGAGATATCAACCATTCCCTTCCCATTTTAGGTTTTTTCTGATAATCATGGATACGTAATAAAATGAAAATTCTTCTAAAAAATACTTCTATGTCACTATGAAAAATAGGAAAAGGATTTTTAAAAAGTTACTAAAGAATAAGAGATTTTTCAACAAAGACTACATAGCAATTCATCACTTTTCTTGTAAATGTTCCTGCCTTATCCTCAGATATAAATCAACACCTTTAACAAGTGTCATTGAGCCACAAAAGTATCCCCTGGAGGACCATGTCTCCTCTCCAGCAATCTTAAATCAAAGAGCATTATATATTTTCTATCAGCTTTTCAATTAATTACACTTAATTACGGCAACAGTAATCCGGGGATCGATACAATACAACTGCCTCCGAGACATCTCCAAGCGGATCAGTGTTACCTTTACGAGGGATTTTATAAGGGTATATTTGTCGAGCAGAGACAAATCAGATGGAATCGTAAGGGTATGGCATCCCAGACTATGGCTGCAGGCTCTTTGACGGTGATAATGTCAGTCATAACTACTCATCGCGCGATTGATGCTGCTAAAGAATGGCACCGACATTTTTCTGGATTACATTGAGACAAAGAGAAAATTAGTATCTTGGATGGTGAATCTGATAATTAATAGAATTAGATTTCACTGTACTCAGACTTACGAGTATCATCTAACGTTTTATGGCCAGCTTTCATCATTGTGCTCATTTTCTGAATTGCTGTTGTTCACTAGTATTCAATGTCAGTTTCAGGAATAGAAAGAATTAGACATTATTTAAAAAAATCCAAATGCTTGTATCGTTGTGAGTAAGTTTATAGAAGAAATTATCTTTTTTTTTTAAAGAAAGCTTAAGGAAAACATATATAAGAAAGAATACAAAGAATAATTAAAAGCAAAATCTCGAAGGAAAAGAAGAAATTGTCTATTTATAGATTTGTAGGCACTGTAGATGCAGCCCAAGGACCGGATATTTTTTCTGAAGAAAATCCCCTTGGGAGCAATTCCTAGACCTAATCAACACCTTTCTTTGTTTCTATCTGAACAATTCTTGGTTCAGTATTGCTAATAAATAATATCTAAAAGAGTACTTTCGAATTCTTTAATTACAACATGTTCTTTAAATATATATTGTACATTCTAATAGTTAATTTTAAGCTTAATTTTATGAAATAAATTGTGAACTTATTTTATTCTCAAAAAGAAACAATTTCATCGAATAAATATATCTTTATACGATGGTTGATTAAAAGATGATGTAATGATTGCATTTGAATTATTAATAATCGATTTTCTTTTTCAACAAAACTTGATATACCAATATCTCTATCTTGTTTTACTCTTGTCCTTAAATTTCATTCAGATATATACACATTCTTGTAAAATACTGATCAGAAACAAACACGACATTTGGTATCGTCAATTGCTGATTCAACTGCAAGAATGTATCGATGTCGTAATATTGAAACAAAAAGCTATACAAAAAGGAATACTGTAAAATAATATTTATTCGTGTGGTCAAATTTTCGAGTTTATGAAAGAAAAATTGGTTTGTGGGTATTTGATTTCGTGGTTGGAGAAGTGTTAAATTGTACAATGTAATGCATTTGAAATTTTACGTTTTATGGCCGTCATGAATCTGAGAGTTTCTCCATACCTCAAATAACATGGAAATGTGTGATTTCACAGTAAATTTAGAAATAGCCTTTTGCCAGATTTAATCTTCTAACTTCAATCAAAGCTGTTTTTATCATTTTGAGAGTAACTTTACTACGAAAATGTACTAGAGTGTTGAAAAACTGAACTGAAATTGAATGTCGGGAGGTACCGTGATGATTATTAATGAAGGCGATATCATTTTTATCATATAGAACCTAACATTGTTTTTTTTTTAAATATATAAAAAAAATGTTTTATATTTAATTATAATCAAAGGAGATTTTCAAGCAAAATAAAAAATACCAAGGATATTTGTTTATAAATTTAAAGGATATTTGATTTTTAGAGATTTTATAGCAATGATGACGTTACTTTTATAAGAAACCTCGTAGAAAATGGTTTCTGTGTTTGCATATTCGTTGCTGTAGAGTATTTAGCAAATAAAATCAAACATATTTTGTAGAATCTAATAAAATGCAAATGAAAAGTAACATTATGTTATGTATCAGATTGAAATGATGAAGAGGTGAACTATTCGGTGGATGAATGTTTCATAATCAATATAGAGAATTAATAACACTTAGACAGAAAAAATCATTAGGTTTTCATTTATGTCTTAAATTTACCTTGCATAATTTTTGAAAATGTATCATAAGTGAATGATTAAGTAAAGAAGCCATGAACATTTTTTTGACTATCCCAAGTTCATATAAAATACTATTTGCAGAAGATTGAAAACATGCAATTTTCAAAATATTGACAACTAAAAAGACACTCTCAATAACCAGGAGTCATATCACACACGTTTAAAACACCACGCATCAATAAATCCACGGCATTAAAGGGGTTGAGAGCATATCTGTCAATCAAGATTAATTCAGGTTCGTCATACACCCTAGCCATTATTGCCTCAGGAAAAGAAAGTGAGGCCAAAAATTAATTACGATTGACCAATGATAAGTCATCTTCAACAAGCTTTGAAAATTCTAGGTTTGCTAGAAGCTTGACATTAACAGTAATCGTAATCACAATTGCAAACATCTGCTAAACCTTGTTTCTTTTGTGGCTTGTTTGATCAAGCGTAAAAATTACAGATTAGGCACTGATGGTTGACAAGAGAATAATGAAAGAAACAGTGCATTTTCTCTATTTTTCGAGTGGTGGCACTCGGAAGTCAAAATTAGCAAGTTTGATCGCATAATCGATTTATTCAGGTAAATTGGACTTCGGAAAAATATTTGTGTTTTTTTTTTAAAATGATTCTTAAATATATTTTATATTCTATAAAAGATAAGGCATGATTCGAGTATTCAATAAAATGCAAATGTACCCGAGTCTATGAAAACAAAACAATAAGTGGCGCAGAATGCATGTCTAAAACTTTGAAGATTATTGAAATGCTCCAAATTGAAATACGTATAAGACTTGCAAACAGATAAATAAGAGATAATGTATACTAGTATACAAATCAATGGTTTTATACCTATAAATTATTTGAATAGAAGGTGTCAGTTAGAAATGTGACTATTTAAATAATCTCATTAAATTGAAATCTCACTTGGTGTACATGTATTATTTTTTTAAAGTGCTTCTTCATTAAATGTTATTTTTAACACAGGCTTACATTGTATCACTCCACTTTTGGTCATATCACATGTGATCAGGAAAAAAAATCAAATAAAGCAAAAAATATTCACATTAATGGATGATATATTTCGTTTACAAGTTTTAATAAGGAATCAAGAGGAAATAATTCACAAGATTAAGTTCATCGTCTCTAGAAATTAAAGTTGAAGATTACGTTTAGGAAACGATTCAAAACAAGGCTATCGGGTGATGCAACAAATCCAAATATTTGCAGGTACATAGCTTTTAGCTGACATCAAGTCTAGCACAAGTTTAATTAATCCCATCCAGTAGTATCATGTGACGGAAATTGAACCCTTATCTAACACCCTTGTACCCCGAATTGTTCCTTGGAGACTGACCTTAATGCTTGCCAATTCGGTGTGTCATTTGTATGGATCCAACTTTTCGCACCATCCAATGAAAAGGAACTTAATTCTAACCTTTTACTTGATTTCTTTTTTTAACAAAGGAGATTATTTTATTTTTAAACTGTTAGAAGTTTTAAAGGAAACAGGGAAATATAATGTTTTTATTATTTTCTTTATTAAATTTCATATATATCATATACATTTCTTTGTGGTTTGAGGTCATTTCCAGATAAACTCATGAGTCATATTAAGTGAAATTTTTTTTTCGCTAATAGAAACCTGGAATTCCCTTAAACCAAAGGCAAGACGTTGAGGATAATGTTTTAAAGTTTCTAAAAAAACTTTAAAGGATGTTAAAAATTCGTATTTTGCCCTAAGAAAATTTTTTTTTCAGAATTAAAAATATCAGAATCTTTATAATTACAAATGAAAACTTTATGAAAAATAATAAAAACCACGTATGAACCATCAAACTTATTGATTTGATTCTTACAAATAGAAGCCTGCATCTTCGACTGTCAAAATAAAAAGAAACCACTATAATTTGCAGCCATCATCCTTCAAATTTATTGACAAAAGACTTCCTCAAAAAGCAAGTTATAAATTAGTATTCAAAACATTCCAATATTATGTTTGACAAGCAACGGTTTCATTTCTTCTGAAAAACCTTGCAATTTTCATCCTAAAAATTTGTCTTTGTAGTAAATGTAATTATTGGGACGTACGCCGGAACCACCAGTCTTTAATTCTTTTATCTATCTAATGGAATATAAATAACAAAAAGTGAAAAGGATATTCTACACTAAGCAAGAACACCAAACTAACGCCATTGCCAAGGAAAGTAACTGTATGCCATAGACTTTTGAAAATTCAAAGATTGCTGCTGTTCACTAATTCTTGATAAGAAAACGAAATCTTCGCTTACAACATGTATCAAAATCAAAATTTACAGAATGTAAGACATAAACCAGAAAAAGAAAGAAACACCAATAGTAACGAAGAAAGAAGGAACCCAAATGGAAGATGGTTTGACATTAAAATATCCTCCGAGTAGCCATTGAAAATAATTGTTCTATAAATCACATGGAGCCGACCATTAGGGACAAAGCATGAGACACTGCATATAATAAGGAACCGAATCCATTAATGAATAGGTAGCAAAAATCGGAAGTTACAGCGTGTAGTTGGCCAAACGAAGTGACAATATGAATAATGAATGTAATGCGCTTGTTTAAGGTATGAGTTATTACGATAATTGCGGAATATCTAGATTCGATATCAATCAATTTGGGTGCCAATTGAGTTTTTATGGTAGGATAACCTAAATACTCAGATTATTGCAGCAATATCTGTTATATGTGAGATTTACTGAATTGTTCTTACGTAACATAATCTAGTAAGTATTTGGGCTTAATTTTCAGAACAGTAGAATACGCACATACATTTGCAAAAATGGCAATTGTATAACATTACATATACTCCTCGTTGTTATGAACACTTCCATGTCTCATATGAGTTAATGTTTTTGGCCCCCAAAAATAAAAACAAGGAACAATAATATCACTTTTTATTAACATAAAGTTATCTTTTTTTTCTAAAATAATGTAAATTTTTCAACGTCGAATGCATTCAAACTTTGAATTTCCACTGAAATTTGTCCCAGTGTGCTTAAAGTGAAATCAAGACATACATTGATTTTTAATCAGCTTGGTTTTTATTGTCACCGATTGAACTAAATTTTTGATTCCGCGAAATTTTGAACCTGCGGAAAAAAGAACGTCTACAGAATTTAAAATGTCTACTGGATATATTACATGTACAAATCATCTAGCTATAAACATCTCATGTCTTTTTCATTTTTTTCTACTTTAAAAAGTTTTCCACATGAAATATTATCTATTGAACAAGCCATTGGCTAGCATAGCACATCTTTCTGTATTTCAACAATAATTTCTATGTACTACTAGTATTTATCCTTTTCCCCAAATTGAACTTTCAGTTTAAACTCATAAACATGAAAGATGAGTAACTGCATTATTTGTTTAGCAAAGTCTATTATGCAATGAATACAAACTGCTCTTGACTACCTTTACATCAAAAACAGTCAGTTTGATTGTGATATTATTTCTGAATATAAAGCAAAACATATCCATCAAAAATGATTGCACCACTCTGGGTCTTACCATTTACAGAATCACATTATCTTACTACCCTATATAATTGATGTGTTTTATAAACCATGCCCCTATTTGATAATCAAATTGGAGGTGCTACTCGGTGACAATTTCTAACAAAATCATCTTCACACGTGTCCATAAGACAACATATCCTAGTATCAAGTAACGTATACTATAGAAATGAGATAATCTCCTCATCCTCAAAAAGTATACCCATATGAAAATAAAACATAGAAAGGATGGAATGGAGACAGAAGATGGGGCATAATTATCCTTCATAAATTTCACCCTATACCAGGTCGAAAGAAAATGGCTCCCGTAATTCGTATAATTTTCATACTAACTATGCCTGTCGACAATTTTCTCATTTTCAACATCTGTGTGGGACAAACTCGCAGTAAAGCCCCAACAATTAAAGAATATTTGCAATCTGCTCAGGTAGTGAGGAGATACAAACAGGTAAAGCACTGCATTGAGAATCAACGCAAGGAGACGGTCCATCTGTCTCTTGTCTGTTTCAATATCTTTCGCTAATCTGCACAACCTATAGTACCCGTCTACAATTTAATCAACAGGAAAATGGGTAGATTAAATCCTAACTTATTTGCATGGATTATTGATGATTTTCTTCTTTCTTTTCAATCTTATATTTGTTTGCTTCATACAACTGATCAATGGCAAGTTCGGAGGATCAGTGATAATTTGTTATCTGATTTCACAAATCATTGAATAATTTTGAATTAATTCGTCTTGCCCAAATGTCTTTTAAACTTTTGCTTGCTACAATGCAGAGAAGAATATTGATTAAACCAAAATAATTTTTTTTTTTAAATCACTAAAACCAAACTTATGTTTGGACATTTTATGCAAAAAAAACATTCCTTCAAATTAAAGTTGATATGATCTGATGATTCAAATATGTACACAAAACTTACTTTCAGAACTATCTTTGATAATTAATTTGCTTTTTACATGATGTCATTTTAATTAAGCAGTTGAATTGTGATTAAATACTTAACATTTCAAGTTAACATTTTTAGTTAGATGGTCGCCTGCATGGTACAGTTGTAAGCAAAGACCATTTAAACCGAGGTTGTTTTTTTTGCAATAGGTGCTGATACGAAAAATATCCAGTATACTGCTCAAGGTCGGTTATTGCTGCACGAATGCAGGTCATCATTTGCAGTTCTGTACAAGCAAGTGATGGCGTCTCAGTATTTGTGAAAAATGCTCAGAGGGACATTGGTAATAAAACAAAATGTTAAGATATATTTTGTGTTTATTCTTATTTATATGTGTCTGTTTAATCAAAATATTTAATTACAGATATTTTGTTTAAATCGTGATTTCAAAATGCGAATATTTTTTTTTCTTCATTGGTTACACTTACCTGCAAAGTAGCTCTTTGTTCTAAGATAACTAACGGCCAGACGAAGAATTGAAAGTTTGTCTAATTTGGATATTACAGATTGCTCAAATGGCAGTAGGCTAGCAAGGTGATCAAGTTCTGAATTGAGTCTCTCTCTATGTCTCTTGCTGGGGTTACTTTTTGGAGGGTCTTTTACCGGTGTCTTTTGTCTACAAGAAACAATAAAACTATCAGAAAATAATCCATTGAAAATTGTATATTTTGAGTGTATACTGCCTGATAAACACTAATATAAGAAGATCATACATGCAAAGTTGCAGCATTAATATGAAAGATGAGTCATAAATCCCATATAATATAATCACATACAATTCATTGTCAAAATATTTTTTGTAAAAAGAATATTATATAAGCATAAATTGTACTTTTCCATAGACAAACAAGTAATTATGCAGCTGTTTAGATACTGTTCTCTCTCTTTGTAATATTGTTTGAAATCCTCTCCACGTGTTTGGATATTTATTCCCAATAACATTTGGCTATAGTTAAGCATTATCGCCCTCTTAAGATATATTGTCAACGTAGGACCAACAGCATATAAATCATCTTTCTAAAACTTGTGAGTATTTACACATTATTCCTTCTTAATGAAATGCACACACAACATTGTCATCCAATGATGCAAGGGCTCATTAAGACAGGACAATCATTCATGTTGCCCCTAACGCTGCTAGTTAAACTTTCTGACAGGGATTAGCTCCCTTGAGTCTTCTAAGTTCGTTTGACAATGGGACTCCTACAGAGACCCAATTAAACGTTCATTATTCTCAGACTGTGTTGGTGGAAATGAAATGGCTTCTTCGCTGTGTAAATTTCATATTTTGCTTGGTGTCGGCTTTGACTTTTTGATGCATCTGTTACTGCGAGGAACCATTTAATAGGCATAATTTAGAAATTTGTTCTTTAAACTCTAGAAATGATGGTCCTGTATTCTGCTCAATCCATTTATAATGTCATATGCGAAAAGAAATGTATGACTTGGATGTGAACAAACACATGCATGGCTATATTAAAAGTATATTATCTTTGGAAAATACACAATAGCATGTACTTTGGAAAACCCTTTAAAATATGTAAAATATATGTTTGTGCAGTCATTCTATTCATTGAAGTACAGAAAAATTACTTTTGTTTCCTGTTTTGAAAGATAAGATTAAACTGATTTTTATTTACTCAACACTATAGGAAAACATAGTATGACATTTTCTAGGTTATCTGTGACAGTAATTATACAGATATCTTGATGTATTTTGAATGATGAAACAAAAGATAAATTTAAAAGCAATTAAATAGTGTTAAAAACTATTTATTGGAGGTGACGCTCATATCGTTAAAACAAAGCATAGATTTGTTATATTCTCTAGTCATCCACAAGTAACCTCCGGGGCAGTCGTTTTTCTTTATAAATTAAATCAAACTTGCTAAATGATTACAGTAACAGAACAGAAGCAAAGTCATTCTAATCCCTTGATATTGACAATTACATGATTGTATCAAATTACGTCAAAATTGACTCGAAAGAATAACTCGAAATATTTAGAAACATTAACGGAGTAATTCACTTATAAGGGCAAAATAACAGTTATTTCTATGCGCAGGTTCATCAAATGATTTTCCTTCGCGCAGAAGAACCAGATGTGGAATATTGCATTAGGGAACTGTCAAATTGCCCCCGGGTTTCTATCCGCAGCCATCTACAACATCCCCCGAAAATTATTTGATATCGGTGCATCATAAAGAAACAACTTAATTAGATTATTTTATCTGATTGTTCTTTTTTCTATGTTTTGCTTTTTTTCTTTATTAGAAACTCGTCAAAAATAGAAGTTTGTTCCGAATTCTGATAGTAAATCTTCAAAATAACCTCCATAGTGTTCTGATCAAAGAATTTAATGTTAAAAAGTAATCAGTCAAATAAATATACATAGTATAAGTAAATAAAAAGATAGATAAATATCCTAAAATATCCATATAATTTATGTTCAGAAAGATGTAAAATAAAGTGTTTCATACATATATTTGATTTTATTTAAATTCCAATTTTTGTTTCGATATAAATGCAGTTAAAGACAAAATAAGAGTTGAAGAAAGACATCAGAAAACACAATAAATATTTTGCTGCTTAAGGTCATGTAAATGTTTCTTTCAGATATTTGTCGATAAGGCAATCAGATTTCAACATAAACGCTTGTTTCAGAAAACTGACCAGTGCGTGAAGAACCTTGATATTGCAGACAGGTCATTTCCTATCCAAATTGATGGCTTTATAACCAGAAAATGAGCTTGCTCATCTTCAGCGATATATGACGGTTATAAATATTCATATATATTTCACACCTTCTGGTGTTTCTATCAGTTCTGCAATTCATAAGGGAAAGCATTTTAACAAGTACTTCTTAGCCATAAACATGTCTTTCAATAGTATTCAAACAATTTCGACTCCATTAAGCACATTTAATAAAGCCACTTTTGGTCATATCACATGTGATCAGGAAAAAAAATCAAATAAAGCAAAAAATATTCACATTAATGGATGATATATTTCGTTTACAAGTTTTAAGAAGGAATCAAGAGGAAATAATTCACAAGATTAAGTTCATCGTCTCTAGAAATTAAAGTTGAAGATTACGTTTAGGAAACGATTCAAAACAAGGCTATCGGGTGATGCAACAAATCCAAATATTTGCAGGTACATAGCTTTTAGCTGACATCAAGTCTAGCACAAGTTTAATTAATCCCATCCAGTAGTATCATGTGACGGAAATTGAACCCTTATCTAACACCCTTGTACCCCGAATTGTTCCTTGGAGACTGACCTTAATGCTTGCCAATTCGGTGTGTCATTTGTATGGATCCAACTTTTCGCACCATCCAATGAAAAGGAACTTAATTCTAACCTTTTACTTGATTTCTTTTTTTAACAAAGGAGATTATTTTATTTTTAAACTGTTAGAAGTTTTAAAGGAAACAGGGAAATATAATGTTTTTATTATTTTCTTTATTGAATTTCATATATATCATATACATTGCTTTGTGGTTTGAGGTCATTTCCAGATGAACTCATGAGTCATAATAAGTGAAATTTTTTTTCGCTAATAGAAACCTGGAATTCCCTTAAACCAAAGGCAAGACGTGGAGGATAATGTTTAAAAGTTTCTAAAAAAAAATTTAAAGGATGTAAAAAGTTCGTATTTTGCCCTAAGAAACTTTTTTTTTCAGAATTAAAAATATCAGAGAGATATCAGAATCTTTATGATAACAAATGAAAACTTTATGAAAAATAATAAAAACCACGTATGAACCATCAAACTTATTGATTTGATTCTTACAAATAGAAGCCTGCATCTTCGACTGTCAAAATAAAAAGAAACCACTATAATTTGCAGCCATCATCCTTCAAATTTATTGACAAAAGACTTCCTCAAAAAGCAAGTTATAAATTGGTATTCAAAACATTCCAATATTATGTTTGACAAGCAACGGTTTCATTTCTTCTGAAAAACCTTGCAATTTTCATCCTAAAAATTTGTCTTTGTAGTAAATGTAATTATTGGGACGTACGCCGTCTTTTCATACAGCGCCCATTCAGTTTCCTTAAGGAAATGAGTTGTCCCAAAAATGCCTGTATAAATAATATTTCATCGCTACTATCCCCCCATAAAACGTGGACTCTGCCTTTCTCCATAATAGCATGTCTGCAGTGCATTATGGGAAAATAGGAAGTAATTAGTGTTCTTCAAAATGCGCTCTAAGAAGTACGCTGAAATAGATACTTAGTTGATTTTAATGTGATTTCCTGTAATTATTGAATTTCTAAATACTGTTTTCTTTATATTTTTTCATCCTTAATTTAACTTAATTTTTTCTAGTTACGTTATTTACAAATAAAAATAAAGTTTGAAACTGTTGTTAGAATGCGCAAGTACTTTCTCTATATAAGGCAAATATTTATATAACAATTTTTGCATGAATATAAACTTCACCAGATCTTCTTTTCATAGATATAAATAAAAAATAAAATTTTCCTTGGGATTGAATATTTGACCCGGAAAAACATCAGGGCAAAATGAACAGTTAAAGTTTCAATTCATTTCCCTATAATCAAATTCATAAAATATTGTGGTCATACTCTGAAACCCCTTACTCAGAATCTCTCTGTCTAATTAACAATTGCCCATAAAATCAAGCAAATCAGTTCATTTAGTGCAAGAAGCAGTCTGTCTAGAAAAAGAATGGAGGTAAGCTATAATTAAAGTTTTATAGCTATGTTGTTAGACCTCAGCTTGTAGCTGACCTCTCAAATAAAATGTCCTGGTCGATGATTTTTTTAGGCTAGTAAATCTGCTCGCCCCCAAATTTTCGCTCAAACATACGAATTTAAAAGATATAAACTTGCTTTTATATGTTTGATGGGCAAGAAAGAGGCGTTCTATTAAAGTACATGAGTGTAAAATGAAAACTGATACTATAGTGTTATAAATTTTGCTGTCTAAAATCGATCGGACAAAAACGGTTCATTGAATACAGTAATGCATATCATTGAGCAGAATTGTCCAGACATTAAATCTTTTAGGCTTTAACAAGAGATGACCAGTGGTTGTCAGCCATTATATGTGTAGGAACCTCCTTCTGCAACGACATATCTGATCAAACTATCACTTAAGTACACATCTTGTATTTCATACGAGGGAGAACCATCCGGCAATATAAATGCTCTTTTAAACTTTGGAAGTTAAAACCATTTTGCTCACTCAAAAAGTGATTTAAAAAGAAAAAATATGGAGATTAGTATAAATTGTTGTTTTAATATTAACTTTTTTCAAAATCTGATCACGAATATTCAAAATGCTTATCACCCATAAACTTACTCAAATTTCTACTTCACCATCGATTATTTTAATGAACTCGAATATTTGTTGAAAACCATTGACATCATTGACATCATATTTAGGTTGTTTCATACAAGTGAAACATGATCTTGAAATGTAGCAAGAATTCAAAACAACAAGCAACCGTGAAGTTGTAGGTCCCCTAACTTTATGTCATTTAAAGTTCATTCAAATTTCACATAAAATTGACATCTGCCAATAACATGTTACATGGCTTGACATGTTCATTTGGTAGACCCAAGGTAAGGTAACCCCATAGAAAAGGCAGCACATAAGTCATCAAACATAACTCTGACGGTATCAATTACAGGACAACCTTAGGCAAAGGAAGTCCAAGTCCTTTCTGGCACTCCTTTGGTTTAACAGTGAACAGAGAATTATGAATATTGTCATATTGAGGAAAATTTTCCTTTTATTTTAGAAGACTCAATATAAAATCCGAAACTTTTTTATTTTAATTTTTTTTTTAAAGGTTTTTGTCATTTGCTTTCAGGTTTGTTGTTACACATGGTTTGAATGTGAGCAATAAAAACATTCCTCTCCCTCTCTCTTTCTTTCTTTCTCTCTCTCATATTTCCTATTTCATATACTTTTCTATTTTTGAAAAATCATTCATAAAATTCTTAGAAATAAATAAGTTGAAAAGCTGTAAATCTAGTGATAAATCCTTTGTAGAGAAATAAATCAGTATTCAGTCCAAATTGAAAAGGAAGGATATCATAACTAGGCGTGGTGGACAGCGGTTAGGTTTCGTCTCCCCCCTCTGCCCTGCTGCTGCCTGGCTCCCTTGGTCCGCCTGCTTGCCTTGGTGGACTTAGCACTGGCTTGGGACTTTCTGGCTCTAATGGATGGCATGATTTTCGATTTTTGCTGAACCGTTCTCTGAGGCTTAAGTACTTCAAAACAATTATCAAAAGTGCAGAATCGCTGGGAAAGCTATCGAGCGAGAGGAGAAAAACGCCACGTGCGCCCCTCTTTTATACTCGCGGCAATCGGGGAAAGTGTCAAAAGGCCTACCCCCTGTGTTTTTCGGAAATCAATTAAATGCGTTTAATTAGCGATTGCTTTAAACGACCTTATTGAACAACCCTCATAACCTGGCAATCTTTTATTTATAAAAAATGCTAATTAAGGACAAATTTTCCAAAGCTTACTTTCACTGGCATCAGAACTAAAATAACCTGTAATCATCTCTCTCCCTGACCTAAAACAGTTAATCCAATTAATGATTGAAGTTCTCGCAGTGTCCCTTGTCTTTAGAAACTAACAAATTATAACATGCGATTGTAAAGGAATTTGGAAGATATAATTGGGATTATTAAACTTTACAGACATTCCTTGCTCGAAAACAACTAAATCAATCATTTCTGCTACAAGACCAATCGCATCGCCTCGATCCTCTTCGTCAAAGGTCGGAAAAACAATCTCCATAGTATTATCATCACTGGTTGTTAAAAAATCATACAACACAGAGTCGCTTCCAATTTATTAAAGTATTAGATAGACAAAGTTGAAAGTCCATTTTTTTCAAACATTTTTGGTAATGCTTTTACATCTAATTAAGTTTAATATCATAATCAACGAAAACTAGAGGTTTCTGCACCTTTAATTCAAAGTTTGTGAAAAAGGAGGTTGCAATGACGTCTAAGGGTTCTCCATCATTTGAAATCTTACTGTGCAGCAGAGTTTTCGCAAAGCACTAAAATTTTGCGGTATTTTCGCGATCAAATTCGCGACTGAATTATTATTATAAGTACAGAGGAATACATGCACACACTTATTCAAAAATCGCTTATTCGTTACACAAATGGAATGGTCGTACATATTGATAAAAGTAAAAACACGTTCTGAATGCAGAGGAAATTCTTACCGGTACAGTCGACTTATTAACATTTTGAAAGGAGATTTGCTGTGATTATTTATCGATTTTCTTGATCAAGTTACCGCATTAAGAAAAGAAACTTCAGAACAGTAAGATATTTTTAAAAGTTCCTTGAACATGTTGAAAATTTTCAGTCATTTATTTACGATGTTATGTTTGACTTACAGGGCTAACATAATCTAGCACCGTGGATCTATAAAAAAGACATATTTAAATAGTTTTTAAAATAATAATAAGATATATTTTATTGCAACTACCATTTAACCGTAACATGAAAGTGTGAAAACAAATTATTTGTCTCTGTTTCGTCATGCGGAAAGTCCGCCTGGGGTCTAGGAGATAATTGATTATGCAAGGTGAAGCCCTAGTAATTAACATGATTGAGTACCTTAATTTTTAGAATTGAAAGACGGTAAAATTGTTTGATTTAAGTTTCAGTTTGAGAGAACCTGTGTGTTTAGATTTTATGATTATCACAGATCTTACTGTGTCGGCAAATTTTTTACTGCATGGAAAATGAACTGTAATTTTACTAACCTTTCTGCAACGTTGACCTTCTCTCAAGAATATCGGTTAAACAAAATGAACATAATCTTAAGCTCAGGAATTAAATTGTAGTCTTTGCTCCTTTGAAGGATACCTTATTGCAATGTACTATTTTAAAATTTTGAAATAGCTATTTTAAATTGGGCTCTACGAAAATCATCTTAGAAGGGCTTTTTACAATACCACACATTTTAAGTATTTTCTAATTGAATTGTCGTTGGAATTTCACCGTAAA
Source organism: Saccostrea glomerata (assembly GCA_003671525.1). Taxonomy (NCBI): domain Eukaryota; kingdom Metazoa; phylum Mollusca; class Bivalvia; order Ostreida; family Ostreidae; genus Saccostrea; species Saccostrea glomerata. Next base: position 2,312,843 of record PRKT01000016.1, on the reverse strand, counting down.
TACGATCATGACATGGGTTTCACTTGGATGTGACCATCTACATGGGATGCTTACTTCTCCATGGCATCTGATTTAACCTCTGATGTTTAAAAGCGTTGTGATTGTATTCTGACAATTTGTTTTTAATTATTCAATTGTTTAATTGAAAAATGATTACAGTTGATAATCAACATATTTAATTTTTGAAAAAAAAATGATTTAACAAAATTAATTATTAATCTTCTTGTACACCAATACACATAGACATACATGTGTACTGTGCTTCATTCAACTTTAGTGGCTATCACGGATGTAAAAAGAACCTTTTCCGATTGAATACTTTTTATCCTTAACTAAATGCATAAAGCTTTGTATTTGGTCGATTTGGTCCATGATATATTGACTCTTTTTTTCAAACCTGAATTTGTTTAAATTTTTCTGCTGAAAACACCTGTTGATGAATGATAATTACAGGTGCTTATATACTCTCTAAATATGTCAAATATACCACACACTTTCAAGGTGAGGGCTCAGGGGACCACCTACTTAGAGGCCACAACCCACCTATTATACAAAAATGTCACTTAGGGCCACAAACCCCCATACCGATTTTCAGAGAAAAAAATATTATTTTTATTGATAAAAACATCACTTCCATTATTTTAGTGGTGGATACAGTACATTCAAATATCTTTTTTCATCGATTTAAAGTTGTTCTTAAAATCAAATACCAGTTCAAATTTATAATACAATGCAAATTCGTCGTCAGAAAGAACATTTTTAAGGATGTCATAGGGATTTTTTTAAGTATTTAAACACTCTTGTAGGGCTCAACACTTCAGGATCATTTTACATCAACAATTTTTTTCTCTACCTTTAAAATTCTTGATTCACAATGTGCCTTGACTGCAGTTTAAAAAAAGATATATTTATTCAGAAACAAATTATTTCGAACTTCCATTCAGTAGAAGGTATTAGTTTACCTAATGTTTTAAGCATCTTGATGCCTCAATACCGTTTACAAAATTAATCATTGTCCATTGTCAGCTGCATAAAAGAAACGAAGCGACGAAACAATTAAACGTTGAAATAAGACATAAGTTTTTTATACGTCGAGTTGATCAAAATCTCGAGACGGACGAGATCTCGGGGAACCCGGTACGATCAGTGCTGGGTCGACATCACTTCAGTGAACAAGAATAGAATAATTTAAATCTCAATTACACCTTACTAATTTTGAGGAGAGATTCTGGGTTGGGTGAAGGAAACCAACTGAATGTGGGTAGATTTTTGGTTTTGCTTTATCTGTCTCAGAATATTGAACAAGATTGTTTCGTGAAAGTTCTTAATTTCTACATTCATCCAGATCTGCACCCTTTCAACAGGGATTCAAAAAATGTTAGTACTCACATATAATTTCATAATAAAACTTGAATATTAATCGAACATTTGTATTAAAATACTTTCAGGATATTGAACAAGATTGTTTCGTGAAAGTTCTTAATTTCTACATTCATCCAGATCTGCACCCTTTCAACAGGGATTCAAAAAATGTTAGTACTCACATATAATTTCATAATAAAACTTGAATATTAATCGAACATTTGTATTAAAATACTTTCAGTTTCTTATTGTTTATTACTGTCTGTTGCATCAATTGTTTAATCATTTGAAAACCAAACAAAGAATGGACTTGTTGTGAAAATGAGCACATTACTTTAAAAATGATTTTAAATTACCTCCAAGAAAGTATCATGTGTCGATCCCCTATTTATCAAGAACACTACAATATTTAGTATGCAAAAATAATGAAAATTTTATTTTAATTTTTCTAAGTTAACAATATTTTTTCCCGTCTTTCATTGATGGTTTTTAAGCCATCTTATCACACCAATACAAATCATATTATATTAATTAAGTTTTTGTTTAAATAAATGATATCAATATATAACTGTATCGTTTTTAAAGAGAAAAGTTAATCTAAAAGTATATGGTATTCTGATATTTACATGTATTATATTGCCAAGAAATCCTTGTATTCTTTAACAGAGCGAATACTCTTTAAAACATTAAAACAAAATAAAATAAATCACCACAAGATACAAGTTTATTCGTGAGACAATGCAGTCGAAAAGTATGAAATCTATGTTAAGTAGGAGAAATCAATCATTTCTGATAAATCAAAACAAATATTCTACTTACGATGCATCCATATATACTAAAGAATATTGAAAACTTTCTAAAGAATAATGACAAAAGTGAGACATATATACTTGTGTTTCAGCATCCTTTTATATAAATAATCTAAATTTTGTGGAAAATTATATAGGTACGTAAACGAAACTAGCAATGTCTATTTTTCCTAAAAAACAGAAATAGATTTGTTAATGCCACTAATGCAAAATATCTTTTGTTCCTCTGCTAGTAAAGAGCTATATTCGAAAAAAAATTATACGTTCTGAAATGTTTAACGAGCGTTAAAAACGTACAAAATGAGAAATGAAAAGGCAAAGACATACTGTGATGAATGAAGCAAAAAAGCTTTGCTTGAAATAAAAATCACTGAATGAACTTTAAGACGTTTTAACATTTTGAAGTTTAATCAACTTCAGCTTTAGAGAGCAGAGAGAAAAAAGATCAACAAAACTTGCATGACAATGTGTACTAATGGAAAAATCAGGAGGTGCTTCCGTATTGCTGCACGCTATCTAGACAACCCAAAACAAGTCAGGATACAATGAGGGTCAAACGGCCCCATACAAATTTGCCTTAACAGATCGGCTCTCTAGGCGAACCTAACTCCGCCCATATAATTTGTAAAGAAAAGTAGCAAATGTTGTAAATTTCACGACACAGGTTTAAAATGGATTCTGTCTGTATTCGTTATGTATTTTGGATGTCCCTTGACAAAGCCTAAAAACAATAAATGAAAGAATGGTATGATGTTTTCAAATTATTATATCCAATAAATCTTTATAACAATTGTTGAAGGAAAATCAATTACCGCCGGTGAAAACCAATGTCCCTTGACAAAGCCTAAAAACAATAAATTTGTACTTTGCGACACGTTTTTTGTGCGATCAGCATCTATTTTTGACCATTATTGGTTTAACTAAAAACACAAAACAATGGGGAAATGGCCATTGAGGAAGGAGGGAGAGCCGACGGAATGTTAATATCTGGTTCCTCATTGCACCATGTTTACCCACTTTTATTTTAGTGTTTATTTGTCCTTGATATTACTTTCAAAATTATCAACCAGTATGGAAACCAGTATAGAAACACATTTTTGTGTAGATTGTGGGTCAGTTTCATCGCCAACTTATCACAATTTGAAATATTTGGACCGCATTTAACCGGGAATGATCTTGATATTCGTCGAAGAATAAGGAATCACCCTCTACACAATTTCATCGCTTGAGAATTTTTCTAATGGGGTTGGGGTATTAACAAATCAATTTGAATAACTAAGGAATTATCAGTAAAAGTCACAAAAGATTTTGGTAAATTGTTGATTAGAGGTTGAATTAAAATGTTTTGTTTGATAACAATACTAGGAAAAAAATATTGGAAATGAAAGTTTTAATTTAATTCAAAAATTTCTTTTTCCTTTAAATATACTTTAATTCCACGTGCAATGAATAAACACAGATATTAATTTTCATCACATTTATTGTAAAACAATTATTACATTTTGTGGCAACTATTTGTCACAATCTATATATACATAGATGTAAATACCCCGACGGAATCCAGGGGATCACTACCTTGGGACCGGGATGACCTCCCTACTGACCTGGTGCGATAGCACCCCCACAGGTGACTGTGGTGGGAACTGACCTCTTGGTAACAATCAAAGTGAATGCCACATGGGATGAATGCATTTAAGTTCTGACTCAGGCCCTCACTCTACCTGCCTCACACCCTTGTATACCATAGTATATATATTTCAAATGGTACACGTACATACTCCAAATTGAAGGACTAGCAGGGGTACTTTCATTTTTAAATCACACGTAGGAAAAATAAGTTGATTTCCTGCAAATGAGGTCCTAATACCGTTACACAGGGTAATTTTCCTGTACCCGACAAACACACCAGTGATTAAGCTTAGGGAAATAAAAAGATTTTAAAAAATAGAAAGCATACAGTGCTTTTTCAATCAACAATATTTGTTAGATCACAACCATTGTAAGATCTTTTTATTCCAATTTCACATAAAAACAACCAAAGGAAAACTGTACAATACTGTATAAATCATGGGAAATGACATTCTTCTGTGTCACTGTGGTATTCCATAAGATGAGTTTGCTGAGGATACATTTCTGTTTATTGGTACAACGACTTATGACATCTATAAACGTTAACAGGGAATGACTGTTTAATGCATGCCTGATTGAAAGGACAACAGACAGACAGACAAACAGACAAACAGCTAAACAGACAGAGAGACAAACAGACAGGACAAAAACAATATACACCCTTGATCTATCGATCCGGGCACATAGAAATAAGCGTTAAATTCTTTTGGCCTCATTTTCTATGAAAGAATTTTACAAAAATCAAGAAATACCTGTAATATAAACGGACCCGGATTTGTCCGAGACTGAATTAATGAAATCCTTCGTTCCGGTATAATTTTTATTTTTGAATTCAGATTTCAATAAGGGTATGAATTGCTTCGTCACAATCAGCTCAAGAAATTGTTTCAGCAAATGGGCAACCTGCACGTACAACCCCCATCGCTGCCACAACATGATCAGGAAATCCAATCAAGAAACCAAAAACTAGAAAAGGCTAGGGAGAATTATGAACTGGAACAAAGCACATTCGGACTTACTGATATAGTGCAGAGGGAAATTAATATTGTTAATGTTCCACCAGTTGTGAGTGTTTCATTTCTTCAGGATAAGATGCAAATATATTCTATATGTACATCTCCTTTGCCTATCAAATAGTGTATTTAGTTTCGATGGAAGAAATGTTTACATACATGGAACATGTATTTGTTATTTTTTTTAAAATATACATTCTTTGAATTTGAAAAATTAATAATTACTTTTTAGAACTAATTCTTCTGTATGTATTCTTGTTTATGGTTGATGTTCAAATGTCGACTAAAATTCATTCACTTGCAGCTTCGCAAACTTCCAAAAGAAGAACGGTGGTCAACTTTTATCTTTGTAAGTTTTGATTTAAAATGAAACTGATTTTTTCCAAACTAGATATACCAATGTGAGTTATTTTGTCATATCTGAACGGTGAAGCAAAATTCACAGCATACAATGTATATTCTATGTAAATAAGATTTTTTCATCTTTTTCACATACACACAGTCAAAAAACGTTACAAATACCATACAAGTAAACAGGTATTGATTGTATTTTATTTACACTTTTTTCTAAATGTTTTCTGCAGATGAAATATAAAGCCCGATTCTTCTTTTTCTTTCTCTATGGACTGGTTTTTCATTTTTTTCATTGTGGTGGATGGACAATTCGCAAAATGATCAATCATTTTACATCTTCCTGCGTACTTAAAGAACCAAAGGTAAGAGGGAACATAGTTTGTCTTGATATTCTTTAAATGTTCTTCGGGGTCAAACGGCCCCATACAAATTTGCCTTAACAGATCGGCTCTCTAGGCGAACCTAACTCCGCCCATATAATTTGTAAAGAAAAGTAGCAAATGTTGTAAATTTCACGACACAGGTTTAAAATGGATTCTGTCTGTATTCGTTATGTATTTTGTATACTGTACAAGATAAGTATCTATGGAATGCATGCTTTGTGTCACTTTACTGGCTGAAAAATTTAACTAATTACTTTACAGTATAGTTTTAGAAGAACAAAGAGGTGATTTTGAAGCAAAGATTGGCACTGGCAGTTTGAAAAGTAAACAGAAATACAATAGGGTACATACATGTATATTTTGTCATAAAAGTTAATCAATTATGAACACATTGGTGACATCACTCTAATATATCAAATGCATAAAATAAATATTTTCGCCGGATGTTTATATAAGTTGTATCAGTTCAATGATATATTTCTATAAACATTTTGAAAAATAAAATTTAAATCCAGTTTGTTGAATTGTTAACGTTGATAATAGAATAATTAACATTTCTGAACCAAAATCGCTCTACATATAGTCATTCAATGAAAAAGAGATTCAAATTATGCTAAAAACTTTTTTCGCATTGTATTCTGTTTGATCAATGTATTTCCTTATAACACCATTGACCCATTCATATCCAATCAACTAATTTAGCTTCATCTGGAAACCTTACACATAAAAACAGGATTATTGCTTTCAGTAATCAGCATTTTTTCCAATAATTGTTTTGATCTTAACATGCTTAATTCAGTGAGTGTATGATGTAAAAAATATGTATTAATTATCTGAAGTTGATGGAAATCAAGTTTTAAGCGCTGGAAAATGTTTAAGGACAGATGAAACAAACACAAAAAATGGACATCTGGATTGGTATATATTTTTCTGGGCCTATTTTTGTTGCAAAGGATGCATCTAATAATTTCCAAAAATATTATGAAAATGTAAACCTTCTTTGATATTCAAAATTCGACCTTCTTGCATCCATCATTACATAAATCTACGCAAATATTTGTTACTTTAAATTCAATTTCTGGGAAACTGTGAATAATTAATTACAAATTATGCGGTTAATTATGTACATTTACTCAGTGATATACATGTAACTCAGATTGTTATTTTCAATTTTTATGAAAAAGTTTGTGTGTATAATCTGTCCTTAATAGATGTAGAGATTTTTTTGTCGAATGTGTCGAAAAAATATCTTTCTATTCGAGTTTAATCAGTTTCTGATTATCAAAAACATTTTTATATTAAATATATGTATATTTAAGATTCAAAGAAGTTTTTCGGGCCAAAGAGTTCCTAATTTTTTTTTTAATTTACAAATTTTATTTTTACAATTTTGCTACAAGTATTTTTATTTGATTAATTCAAAAGCATGGTTTTCTGCGAGAAGAATTTATTAGGGCTTATATATATATTAAAGATATAAAAAATATGAAATCGCGGAACAGATTTTTTTCATTTACTTTTTGTAAAAAAGAAATCCATCCCTAAAAATGAACCAAAAGTAGATCTTTAAAAAAGATAAGAAATAGGCTGTATTGATTAAATTTTACGACATCTTTGATTATTTTTTAAATATAAAGAATGCTCCTATTAACCTTAAGACGGGGGATATAATTACCCCTTGTTTATTAAGCTGGAATGCGTCCAGGTTTGTTTTAAAATTAGTGCTAAAATAAAGACATTAACCCAATGCGATACTAACATTAGATTTAAACATTGCAGATAAAAATCCTTAGAAGTTTGTTTCTGTGATCATAACCTGTGCATTCTTAACATTAAAAAAACAACACAAATCGTGATCTTAAGCTAGTTGACCAGTGTAGGCTTCAAGTACGGAAAATTGCTCTCCTGGAATTGTCAGCTTTATTTTTATTTAATTGTTCATATTTGCTTCCAATGATTTCATCAAGGCTGAACGACTGAGCACTTTTATTTTTTGTCATACGTCGACCAATAACAATTACATATAATTGATATTACCTTTTTATCGTTGATTTGATTACACATCTTGTTGTTACTGAAGATATGTTGATATGAGTGGATTCTTTGAACATTACATTTACAATATCCTTGTTTCAATGATCGTGATATCATTTCATATTGCATGCATGTTAATGAGGTAGATTGAAGATATTTTGAGTACAAAAATGTAAATATATATTTGAATTTCATTTCTATCTCGAGTACCTTATATAATTTTGAATTAAAAACAGAACCCAAAGCAGCAAATATATTCCCAGATGTATTCTGAAATTATAACTCCCTGAAAACTTTACGTTTGGACATCTTTTAGGTTTTCTCTTTTTTATGTAAACTTACAAAAACTGTTCATAAATTATCTTTTTTGGGGGGAGGGGTAAAATGCCTTTAAAATATTACATTAAATACAAGGAGGTTGCCTGCTAGACATAAGACTTTTTGGTTATTCAAATTTGAGTTTAAAGCGACTCATTTAATCCTAAGTATATTGTCAAGAATACACTAACTCTGAAACTTTATCCATTTCCTTATATCCTGCAATTTCTTAAGAATTGTCGATTTGAGACGAGATTTGCATCGAAATAAAATAAAAGCTCTTTTGTCTTTCATTCATTGTAAAGGTCTTCAGATGCAAGCTTCAACTAAGCTAGCCGAATTGTGACAAATCAGCTGTTTTGAGCCCCTAAAATATTGTATATTTGAGGCTCGGTTATAAAGTGCCATTTTCTACAAAAATCATTGTTATATGTTCTATTTGAATATATTTGTACCAACTCACTACTTAAGAATCAATTCACAACTTAAAAATCAAATTTCATTTTCTTGTAAGAACTTCAAAGGTTTGTCTTTTAGCTATAGATTCGAGGCAAAATTTTTGTACATATATCATGTACTTACTTTAAATTTTTTATCCCAATCTTATGGAATAATTAGACATTACTCTTTTTTTCATAATGCAGTCTAATTAATCCTTTATGCAATATATGAAAGTGTTTACATATATATTTAAGCATATATGTACAATAAATAACCGTTTTTGAAACAGATTAACACATCCATATTTTGAAAATAGAACGAGAATATGTAAAGCATGTTTTACGTACGTTTTGACTGTCCGCCGCCGCCGCTTTGTAGCATACATTTTGAACCCCCTCGTGTCATTTACTTCCAAGCACTAGTATAACCTAATCATATTCATAGTCTGTGGAATTTGTCCCTTAGAACCATGCTTCTTGAAACCTCTTGTCGTAAAAAATATTTCTGGGTTTCACCAACGCCCTTTTCAGGTAAAAATGGAAATGCTCCTTGAATCAGAAAAATGTAAACAAATATTCCAAATGCATGCTTCTACTATACTAAAACAAAGTGAATGTTTATTGGACACGCATGTAGCGTGCAAGTCTTAAAAACTTAAATCAGTTCGCAAAAGTTCGTTTCAGGTTGTGAGATGTTCGTGTCACAGTAGTAATTAGGAAAACGCATACATTAGCTTTTGCCAGATTTGCTTTGCCTGGACATCGGTCCAACCAACATCGTTCAATGATTTTTTTCTTGCCCCCTCATAGAAGTGAACAAACTACTGTGTGCCACGCGACCCGTGAACTAATCAACATTACCCGCCTTTTAGATGTTATCTCCGCCCATTTGGAATGGAAGAACCAATGGGATCAGGCTAGGGTATATTAGCACAATGCAGCAGACAAACGGGTGGTATCTAAAGTTGTAAAGCACCCCTGTGTGATAATGGGTTTAGTGTGAAGATCCTACCGAGTTTTGTTTTCTCAAAGGGTCCTAAGCAAGACTTACTTCTAAATTTATCTGTCTTTTTATTTTCATCCGACAGAGAGAACATATTGAAAATAAATGAAGCAAGAGGAACTAAACAAGATAATTGTGAGATATTCTTTGAGTTAAAAAGTCAAGGATGTTTACCAAATTTGTCAATTATTATCACCACTTGTTTAAGAACTAGACTCTGGAACTAATTCTTTTTTCTCTTAAATATTCATGAAATTTAAAGTAATTACACATGATGGGAGCATTTTAAAAAATGCATCAGAATTCTTCACTTTCTAAATAAAGAAAGAAGGATAATATCCCACTGATCCTTATTTTAAGGCAGGACTTTTTTTCCTTTAATCCCAAACATGCCTTTATAAGAAGTTTGAAAGGCTCAAAAAGTCTGTTTGAGAAACTGGGTTAATAGTTTGCTAGAGGAATTACCATGAATAACAATTATGAAAGATAATTTGACATAATTTAAGGAAATTTTCTTCAAATTACATTTCCCTTACAAAAAACGTAATCCCACCAATAGCAAATTGAAGGAAAATTGTTTTCTCATTGATTGATTTCAAAAGGTAGCATGTTGAATTATTTAGCAAATCTGTCCCGTTAATAAGAGACACACTTCATCCAAGTTTTGGGGAACAAAGGCTAAGGTGTAAAAAACCAAATCGATAACTAAATGACCTGTTGCAGAAGAAATGAAAAATTCCCGCCACGAATCGCCGTCGTCTGTAATGCTTATTAATGATTAGTTTAATACAAGTCCGCGACAGTGAAAAATTAGACACTAGATAGGTTTATAAATCCTTATTATTCTTATAAAATCTAACAATACGTTCGGTTTAAGCTCATCAATAGATGTTTTTTAATGCTTCATAACATTTAGGAGAGTATAAGTTACATGGACTTGAAATTTCTCAATGTAGAACCAAATGTTCGTTTGTTGACGTCATGGATATGCAAAATCTTTTTAAAAATTATTTTACAGAGTTTGGAGATAATAAAAAGAAGAAAAAACACACTTGTACAGGTAAAACTGGGAGATTAAACATACCTTTGAAGTATATTTTTTTTTAAATCTAGAAATCAATTTTCTCAGCGATTCGTGATTTTATTAATAAAAAATATTACAATTATTATAATCTCTAAAACAAATAGAAACCAATGCAGTTAAATAAAAGGATGCTATGAAGCACTCAATTGTTTTAATTTTTATTCATATTTTCTTCCATAATAGATATACTTAAAAATTCCTTGAATTGTGTTGAGGAAATTTATATATTTGAATTAATTCAACCATGAACTTAACAATGTGCTCAAAACTTTCAAATAAGATTTTTAAAATAAAGAGTTGGTACTTGAAGTTGTATTTATTACAAATGTAGAAAATATTCATCTGCAAGAAAAGACTGAAAATTTGAAACATGATATTTATCTCAAAATATTCATATCAAATTACCATTTTACAAATATGGTCATGACTGTCTGAATGTTTGCTGTTAGTTGAATTTTCTCTTCAGAACAGACGTGAAATTAAACTATGTGAAATATACTTCGTCATAAGCTGTTTAGCTTACTGACATTCAAGATAAACTTAATATGATTTTTTCTAGTTTCCATACTAATAAATTATCTAAGGTCACAGTAAGTGTAAGCAGTTGTATATACGGCGCATGACGACATACAATACCATTTATATACACAAAAGTAACAATATACTGACTTATTATAATATACTAATGAAACACATGGAGATAACGAACAGTATTCAAGATAAAAAGTCCATAAAACAATACAAAACAGGATCAGAGCAAAAAACAGACCTCTAAAACATCAGAAGTGGGATCAGGTGCCATGTAGGAGTGGCATCCCCTGCCGACAAGTCACATAGCAGCTTGATAGATGACCTGGTACTCGGGCGTGATATACTATTGCATATTATTTTTTGGAATCAAACAAAATCTTGTAAATTCTAGAAAATATCATTTAGGTATTAAATATAAAAGCTAATAATACTTGATGCAATTTGTAACAGACTTAATTCATTCTTATAAAGATAATGGACAATATACATAATAAGAAGGACAATATAAATGAATACAATACAGACAGCAAGAAGCAACAAAAGGCTATGAACATGCAAGGACTGCTAGTCATCCCTTTATTTAGAACAATATTAAAACACAAGTTGAAAGATATTATAAAAATAAAAGCCTTAATTATCGTACACTGCTAAAAGGCTTCAAGATACATGCATGATGTTTGATGTGTATTTAACTTATGATGTATGAGTTAAATATATATGCAAACATGACGAGATACAGTGCTACAGGATAATATGTTATATACATATAAAAAACATATAGATTTAAAAGAAATAGTTTTATATATAAAATAACTATTAAATTCAATGTACATGTGTAATACTAACAGAAATTGGATTAAAAAAAACCCAGATTATGTCTATGAAGGATATGGAGATAACGAACAGTATTCAATATCAACGTTTATAATAGGAGCAGAGCAAACACGGCACTCTTAAACATCAGAGGTGGAATCAGGTGCCATGGAAGAGTGAGCATCCCCTCCCGACAGGTCACACCTGCTGTGTGTTCCTTGTCATGATCGGGAAATACATGGAACCGAAAAAACCGTCATCAATTCAGTGTATAAATAATGGACTAACAATTAGTATGAAAAACGTCAGTCTGCACTTGGCTCAGTCATAAATTGTACTTGCTGACAAGGTCATTGTATTGACCAAAAACCTTACGAGATGATGACTTTAACGAGACTTCTTATATTCTTGTTTCATCAACTTGTTTGTCAATAATTCACCTCGTTTTAGAAATTGTTCATACCTAGAGCATGTTACTGCATATCGAATCAACTGATTTATATAAACTCAGTATCCGTATGCAGGTGATGAAGGTATATTACTGCATAAGTTAGGGAAGTTGACGATAGAAAAGTTAAAGTCATCACGTTTATCATAGAGTTTGGTTGTTATATTACCATTAACGTTTTTTTAATTGTTCATGTGTACATAACTGTGACATTTGTGTGTTAAAAGCAGAACTTATAATAGTAGCTTCAATAATGGCAGCAGCTTTATACATATACATGAACAGTGTACTTGAGTATTAGATTTTCACAGTATATTTCATTCTATACACCTCTCTGATAGCCCCACTTCCACTCTTTCCCCTTTCCTCTGCGCACGTGTTTTACGTCTTTATAAATCTTTTCGAAAAAATCTTGTGTACACCATTTGGCGGTGTAAATTATAACAATTCAAGTCAATGTGATATGTACAAAAATGTCTAGGTTTTCATTACAATTAATGACAAGTGATATTTCATGTTTAATAATTGACAATAACATGAATAAAACCACAATCAACACATTGTACATGTATAAAGTCCAAAATTACAGCCCTTCTCTTACCTTTAAGGTTTGCATCATTACCTATTTTTCGCGACTGCTCAACAAATAGAATACTTGGCGTTACTTAGCACGATATTTTAACCAAGAACATCATCTAAAGATAAATAATTCATTGCTTATACTCTAAGTTCGTTTCTTTACGAATTTTAATTCATCTGTATTTTAGAATTAAAGCACATCAGAACTGGTATGGGTAAAAACGGATTTTGAAAAGAAAGTTAAATAACGCAAATGAATATTGCTTAAATGAAAAATAAATTTAGACGTAATAATATTTCCAAACTTTTACGACACTTTAATGTGGTAAATTATTTACAATTAAGTGAAAAAAATAATACATACCGGGTATTATGATGACTTATAGTATTCTAGAGTTCCAAATGTATCAAAAGTGTACATAATTTTGTATTCTAGGGCCGTGATAGATTGAAAGTTGTTCTAAGGCATGCAATTGAACATATAAGATAGCTGCAGCACAGTAGCTCTCTGCTTGAGAAAATTTGGACAGATATAATTCATTATCTGTCCGAATTTTCTCAAGCAGAGAGCTTCAGTTTTGCATCTACAAGTACGTAGAAGATTGCCAATGGTTTTCAACGAAAAACAATACACGGATAAATTGAATGTCGGTTATTGAAATGTACGTATAAGATTGCCAATGGTTTTCAACGAAAAACAATACACGGATAAATTGAATGTCGGTCATTGAAATGTACTTACCGTCCCCAATTTCTATACACTGCCAGGATTATTATATTCAAAAATAGATAAAAGTTTCTTTTTTTTGTCCAATACGATCCTGATGAATTATCAATGAAAGGTATGGAGATATCTAACAGTGATTCAGACTGAAAAATCTAATCAAATTGTATACAATCCAAGAGCATACACGAACATCTAAATCAGAGATGGGATCAGGTCCCATGGAGCAGTGATCATCCCTTGTCTGCTGACAAGGTCATTGTATCGATCATAGAATTAAAAAAAACCTGATGCCTTCAAACTGGACTGTTTATATTCTTTTCTTGTTCCTTCAACTTCTTTGCAAACAACTTGTTTGTAAATAACTTACTTTGTTTTAGAATTTGTTCATAGGTACGTAGAGCATGCTCTTGTGCATGGAATGAACTGAGAGATATAAACTCCGTTTGTGGGTAATATGGGTATATTGCTGCATATTAAGTAAGGGAAGTTGACGATTGAAAAAAAAAATCACGTATAACATAAAGATTTGTGTTGGGTCACCATGAACGTCTTTTTCTTGTAAAATTTCCAAATATGAAATAGAAGTGTCAGAATCTAGGATAGCTTTAATCTCAAATGCTAAAATTAACTTCTAAATTCATTTCAAAATGATAAACATGTAATGGAAAAAAACAGAACTGGTGAGCAATTCATCGCTTTACCCCCTCCATCGTCGCAAACCACTGCCATAATATACGATCCTCTCCCATTCTGGAGGGAGATATATGCGGACTCCAGGCCGTGGCTTGAGACGATGACCCCCCTCTCGCCCCTAAAATAAAAAAAAAATAACCAATAAACATTAGAAATATTTCTCAAAGGTCAAATTGCATCGAATGACATTTTTATGAGATGGGTTGTTTATATTAAAATGAACAATTATCAGAGAAATTACTAAAGAGTTACATGCATGACTGACCATAAACTCCATGTTGTGGACTTGTGTACCCTTAAATTGAGGATACAACATTCAGCGAGAATAAACTTCATAATTTGAGAAAATTCTTTAGATAAGGATTTTATGCCTATCGGTTTTCCTTTGTTTCTAACATTATGATTACAGTAGGAATTAAAGCACCGTGGTTGTTCTATTTTAATCAGAAATTCAAAATGGACAGTGTTTTTTCGTTTCTAATGTGTCGATATTCAGGATATGTATTGCTAATGACCACTGAGTGATCACTGAAAAAGGTAGATAAAGATATTAAAACTATTATCGCTTTTCTGTGACGAAAAGAAGCCGGTCGCGCGCCATTTGATGTGAGCTTCCGAATATAATACCAACAATCGTTAAGGTGTAAGAACATTATCACCTGCTCAATGGCGAAGCGTCTAAACTCGGTGGTCAAACATTCTATCTATCATCTAGACTAGAGTGGTCAATGGGACGTCCTCAATGTGTGATCTTTTGATGTCTTTTACAAATGGCCTCGAAGATGATGTCATGTCCAAATCAACATTTCACACGATTATCGTTCCGGTCTTGCGCTGTCAGGAAGTGTGAGTTATCGGCCCTCACTGATAAGAAGATAAAATTGTGTACTGGGCTTTTATTACTTTTGGGGGTGATAATTCGAAAATGATCCTTTGTGGAAAAGAATTGAACCACCCAGTTAAAAAAATGCGGGCATGTTTTCCATACCTTGTAAATACTTCTGTGGGGATATTCCCCTGAAAGTAATAATGAATATAATAGGCTGTTTGGATTGATATATTTGTTATTCTTGAGGGGAAGATATTTATCTTTTTAGCATCAGGGACCACACCAAAACATGGACATTTGAAGAAAAGTAGGGAGGGGGTGTTATTATGTTTAATTGTAAATATTAGTGAAAAGTCTTCAAAACAGCATTGGGTGGGGCAGTATTTTTTTTCTCCAAAAATACCGACAAAATTCAATATTTGGGATCAAAATTTCATCATTTTGCAACGAGTGAACTATTTATTACTAAAGTGATCTATCAAAAACTGTAACAATAGATAAACATTTCTATTTGTAAAAATTAAAAAAAAAATTAAAATAACTCTCTTTTTATCTAATGTATAGACGATCTGACACACAGAGATAAGGAAGGAGAAAGGCAAATATATGCTTACGGAATCGTACCGCATTAAACATCATTTTTGTGATATGCACGACAACGCGGCGCGTCTAAAAATGAGATGACAGAGAAAATATGAAATAATTAATGTTATCGAATCACTAACGATTACTCTTTAGGGAAATCTTCACCAGACAAGCTTTTATTTTCTGATCATTGAAGAAAGGTATGCACTCTATCCATCACTGCGTATGGAATTTTTTCTCTATCTCTCTTTTTTTTTTGCTTTTATTGCAAAAACTCCGTAATGTTACTCAATTCTGATTTTTTTTTTCAATTTTCTATTTGTATAATTAGAGTGTCATTAATGTTTTATTTCTATTGAACATTTGCATTTCTAAGATTATTGATGAGGTTCTAAAATACGACAAACCTTTGATTTATGGAATTGATGACTATGACACAATGGGGAATAATTTGTAAATTTTGATTTTATTTTAGACTTTATGACAAATAGATAACTTTTTTTCTTTAATCATGCTCTATAGTTTTATATTATCCAATCCAATATTACAAAAACTACATAAAGGGGAAAATATGAATGAAAAATGTTGCACATACAAAAGGTGATATTTTCTAATTAATTTTTTTATTAGTGGAATTTGGATGAAAATTGCATTTTGTATAGAAAAGTGAAGAACGTTCGTAACAAATCATTTCTTAAACATTAAACTGTTAGACGGTTCTGTAGGGAAATCACCGTTATGATTTCTGAATCTTTGATAACCATAGCTAGAATAAATATTAATATGCAATATTCGAGTGATCTAGCTCCGTATTATCAAACAAATGACAAATTGCTCTTTCTTTTTTAAAAAAAAGAAAGACTAATTCTTCTGGTAGATTTGAATAATTTATTTGAACGGATAAGATGATTTTATGTTAGATTCCCATTAACTTGATTAAACTCATTGTCTACTCATACACTTTTGTTACAATTTTAGATATCATTTTGTTAAAAATTGAATTTTAAATATTTTAATGGGCCTAGAGCATGTTTGAAAAAATTAAGAATTTGTTTGAATGTAAATTTAGTCTGAATTATGAATGCTTTATAATGAAAATTTTTTAACTACATGCCTTTGCTCATTCCTCGCTCAACTTTGATGTGGTCTCTTGTTACAATAAATGCAATATAATGTTTTTTTTTTATATTATCAAAAGTGTCCTAGATATGGGTGAATCCTTGATATGTATGCCTAGCAAATATTACCTATTTGACCTTAACACAAAATCGCACTACTTATTCTTCTTTTAAAACACTTTTTTAAAACAAATTTAATTGAATAAAATCAAAGGGATTGGAACAAGTTCTGCAAACTAACTGGTTCCTCGCCCTATATATCATGGCCGTAGGAACCGGAGGCACGCCCCCCCCCCCCTAATTTTGCAGATATACATGTAAGATACTATAGAAAATTTACCTACTATATGCTGGTGTCCATTCAATAAAAATGTCTGATGACTTATTTTAAATTCTGCCCGTCAAGGAATTCTGTTACTTGATAGTGGCTGTGCCCCCCCCCCCCCAAAATGAAATTGCTTCCTACGGGTCTGTATAGGATAATATTTCATGCAAATAACACATAAAAATGTAATTTTTTATAAAGTACTTTCTAGTTAAAATAGTTTTTACAGTCGCTTAACTTTTTCTTATATTAGTCATTTTAAACAAGTATTGAGGACAGATGATACGAACAAAAAACTGATGCCTTGATTGGTATATATTTAAGGGCCTATTTTTGTTGCAAATGATGCAACTCATAAATTATTTAAAAAAAAAATATTTTTAAATAAATTGGTAAAGTTTTTGTAAGCAATGGTATGTCCAGGCGGAGCAACCTAAAAAAAAACACGTTTATCGATCTAGGTGAAACTAAGATAAACTATTTTGATATGAACATTTGACATCCAAAAATCCCTTTAAATTCAGGTATGTGTTGAGACACTATTGTTCATATAATATGGAATTTTTATTTCATTCTGGGGGTTCTATGAAATTTTATTTTAAATTTTACATGGAGTATCCAAACAAATATTGCATTGAAAATGTCATCAAAAGGGGGAAAGGGTTTCTTTTTTCAACATTCTTTAAAGTTTTGCCCCTGGAAAAACTGGTATACACCTAGAAAATGTTTAACTTGCTAAAGAGGATTAATATGCATACAGATTACTTGTTTTTTATTGCCAAAATAGATTCAGAGAAAAAAGGGATGCAAAGTTAATGTCGATTTCTAGTCAAGGTTAGAAAAATATATTACGTCACTTAATGACGTTGATCATGTGTTTAAGCTATATCGAACTCCAAAAACAAAATGTACTGGTACAATCAAGCGAGGATCTCTCCCAATGTATAAATCCATTTGCAATAATATATGCATTGAAAGCTGCTGTTCTTGACATTGTTAAGTCAAAAGAACAAGACGGGTTGAAGTCCTTACTCAGCTCCAGGGAACCTCATCAAAATAAGTGTACGAGGTAGAAGAAGCGAACATTGAAAAATAATGACGTTGTAGGACGTCATGGAACAAAGCGGCGGCAGCGCTGTGTGATGATATAATGTCGTTTTTATTTTTTAATGATAATAGAGAGGTTTAGCAAACCAACTTGTACGCGTACTTGCACCAGAAATCTGTGCATTACGTCATCACTTTTGCTAATGACGAATTTCTACACGTATCTTCTCACGCAGATTACGTGTAGATTGCCAAGTACACGTAAATCAAAACTTGTAGCTTATAATACTTTAACTGCTTATATTTTTTCAAAAAGTGTCTTTTTCTAAAACCTGAATATTTAATGCAAATACTGATAAAAGAACTGAACGTCAGTAATTGTTGAAAAATATTAATCTATAGGGAGTTTAAACCACAACATCTGGATTTTTGAAACAGGCTTTGGACGATTTAATATAAAAGAAATCTGTACAATCTTTTTTCTCATAAGTACATGCATATATTTATGTAAAACGGTGATATACGTATAAAAATCACTCCTTTTACGGATGATTTTTAAAGGTAAACCAATTTTACATTAAAAAAACGTACAAGTACAGGTTATACTTTGCTAAACAAGAAAAAAATGTTAACACGTACATGAACACGTACAAGTGAGCTTGCTAAACCTCTCTAATTTGAGAAATAATGAACGTATAAAGCTTAAATTTTCAACATTATAGCTTCAGTCCACGAACTTTTTGATAACCCCTCGTATTTTACATATATGAATTGTCTATTTATTACTTTTATTAGTTCAAATTCTTATTTAACAGTGGCAGATCCAGGAATTTCGTAACGGGGCGCAGTAGAAGGCAGGAGATCTGGCGGCTGTTCTGAAGCCCCCAGTGGGTCTAAGGCAAGGTTTTAGGGGGGGTCAGGGGGGGGGGCGAGCCCCGGAAGCTGAGAAGTTCGTACAAATAAGAAATGTTTTTCCCTGATTTTAGGATAATGGACATGTAAATTTTACATACAAAAATTTCAAATGGGGGGGGGGGGGGGGGGGGGGAAATGGGGGGGGGGGGGCACACCCGGCGCGCTGGCCCTGGATCCGCCTTTGTTAAAAATACGTGTGTGTCAAGTTATTTGCGTTTTAGCGCTAGCACAGTGAAGTTCAGTAATCGGTTCATGAGTACAATTTAGGTATTTACCTCCACCTTGCTTTTGAAGTACGTGAAAGTGTCACAAAATCCTTTTCTGTCTAAAGTATATGTATAAACTCTATATTGTAAACCATTATATACTACATTTGTTTATACTACAATGTCACATAACCTATTATTTGATGTTTGTTATATTTTCTATCATGTGTCTTGGGCAGGAAAGATTACTTATATATGTGTATATTGAAGCAAGAGAGGTAATTCAAATTTACAAATATTTTTTTTTTAATATATGAAAAAGAGGAAAAGTTATCTTTCTTGAATAATGCGGTGAATGAAAAAATCTTTCTTTTGTAGCACTATTAATGACTTTGTCAATTTACATTGTACATGTACCAATTATTTTAAATTATCAATAATTATATCGTCTAATGAATTTCAATGACATATGATGTAAGGTACACTTTTGCTAAGAGTGTCGTAATCAGTGACGTTTTGAGGTCTAAATCAACATGTGATTCGATTTATCCGCAAAAGTATTCCTATTTTGGTATCCATAGAATCAAAGAAAGTAGATGTTGTTTTCGGTTTTCAAATAATATTGTTCTAAAATCAAAGACGGGAAAATTGCAAGTAAAATTAGAAAAACGTGTTTGTGTTCTCGCGGACCAAGTGACACCCCCCCCCCTTTTTTTAACCTCCTCTTTTCATTAATTCTTATTTTGATATAGTATTCGCAAGTTTATCTTCATAAATAAAATTTTTCTACCTATTTACCGGGAGTCTATACATGCATTTTTATTATTCTGAGCCTGAGAGGGCAATCTAACATATTTTTAAAGATGGCTCCAGAGATTCATTTTTAAATGGATTTGAGGGTTTTTTTTGTTTAGCGACAGCGACATAAAAATTAAGCGTTCTATTCAAATTTAAATCATATTTGCATAAAATCCATGTATTCACAACCACATTTTCGAGATGCTGGGAACAAAGTTTTATATGTACAATTCAACCTTAATCAATAAAATAGATTTATTCTACTTCACAAAGCATCAAACAATACAAAAAATCTAATTCACGTACATGAATGTCTAGTACAAAAAAATCAAGTTCTGGCAAAGGTATCAACATGCATTAGTTCTTCTGATGTATTAAATTCATCGAATGAATTTCCGTGAAAAATTTCTCCGAAGTCCTCAGACGGTGTACCCACTACAGATTCATTCATATCATCAGATGAAACACTGCTCTCTTTTCGTACCCGAGTTAAAATAAACCCTCCCTCATTGTGATTGTTTTCGATCCCATTCGGTTCACTTCGTTGTTTTCCGGACGCTTGTTTCAGGTCCTCCGACACCAACTTTCTCGTGGCATATCTTTTGACAGTCTTCTTTACAAAAGAGTCGTCTTCTGCTAGCTCAGCTAGGCGACTGATATATAGAGTTGACTTCTTTAAAATTTCCAATTTACTCATCTTTTTAGTTGTCCACTCTTCCGGCAATTTATCTCGGAGAATTTTCAACATGTCATTAATAACTCGAACTCTTCTCCGCTCCCTCGCGTTTCTCCTCGACATTCCGCAAATATTGAAAACATTTTGAATAAATGCACATAAAAATGCTCCTGATAATGATGATAAACATAATGATTTTTCTGCGAAAATTATTTTCACAAATGGTTGACCCTAATAATGCAAATTATCACCCAATAACTTGAGGGAACAAAAACAAATGAGAATAGAAGAGTCAAGTATCAGCTTAGGCCGGACCATACTTATTTCTTAATCTCCAAAATAACTCGAAAATCTTAAAAATAAATTTGGAAAGAGTTGGTGTGCGACTTCAAAAACTCAATGAGCTCATTTTCGTATAATAATATGCATATAGTAATGTTACTCAGGAACCTCGATCTTGACTGACAGATAGGAACATAAACACAGACGGGAACTTTCACGAACTTATATTTATAAAATATCATTTCCTCAAAAGATGTACTGGAGAAATGGTGCAAGAATAGGAAAGATTATATAGTCATCAGAATATTTTTTTTTATTTCAAAACCTTTCCAATTAATAAAATGAATTTTACTTTCGTGTACATGTTTTCAATTGTTAAATTTAAGAAATTCTTTAGACTGATTATTTTTTAAATAAAATCTCCACTTGACACTTTTTTCAAGCTTTTTTTTTTTTAAATCAAAACTATTCAGTTATAGAGCAGAGTTTGTACACTTTGAATTAATTGTCAATGTTTTCGTAAGCAATGGAATGACCACGTAGCGCAACCTCAAAATACTATATTTTACTACAGTGAAAAATGAAAATATGCTATCTACAAATGTGATGGGACACAATAGACAAATTTACCTCTTTAAAAATTATAATTTTATTCGCGAGAGCTTCGCGTTATAACGCAAAAAAATTATTTTTTAACCTACAAAGATGAGCTCATTGGGCTTTCGTATGTGACGAAAGGATTTTTTTTGGAAAAGTTTCCAAAGACTGTAGTACTTGTACAACTCGCACAGTGGAACGTATATCTAGGTTGTTTGTAAGCCTTCAAAGATAATACATGTAGTATAGAAATTTGAAATACGCAATTAATAAAGAATTTATAACTTCGGCTTGAATTTAACTTAAACTTCAAAAACTCTGTACAGTGTACATAATCAAATGAAATATTTGACTCTTAAGATTTCCGAAAAGAAATATAAATATATTTTACGAAAAATAATAATAATATAGCATGCAGGACAGAATTGGACAAAATTATCCAAATTCAAAAAGGAATGACACATTTTAGCATTAAGAGTTATTTCCCTTAAAACAGAATCGATGAACCTTAAGTTAGCGGTCAAGAGATCAATAAGTGGAACATAAGCATCTCATACTTGCGAAGCATACTTTCTAAAGAAAAGTTAGGTAGAAAAGACTCAAACGTTTTGTTTTGAATGCAAAATCAAAGAAAAACTGTGTAACCGGTGTAAACAACACTTAACCCTATCGTAAACAGAGGTAGATAGCTTTTGAACATATTTTCTGAATAAGAAACAATTGTTTATATATTGACACTTGGATTTAGAGTATAAAATAAATAAATTTCTTTATACGTTTGTTTTGTCAAGCTGTCTTTAAAGAATATAAGTATTTTCCTTTACATACGAGTAAGTAAAACTAAATGTGGCCAAATCCAACACAGCAAAATTGTTTTCAGGTGTCAAGGACGAAAATAAGATGGATCGAAAATGTTCTGTTGTTCAAAAGGACAATCTCAATGATAAAATTTTGGAGTAATATTTTAGCCAGCGATAACTGTATCATTAGAAATTGTTATGAGAAGATGTATATTAACTGTGAAATGCATACACAAAAAAACTGGGCCTTTCAGGTGAAGAAATGTTTAAATGATCTTGGTTTTAGTGAAGTTTGGGGTAAACAACAAAATTAATACAACTACCTTAAAATGTATTAAATATAGGATCTTGGACCAGACCAAACAAGAAGTATTTGCTAAAATTGAAAGTTCGCAAAAATGTTCTTTTTGTAAATATCTACTTGATGGGTTTTACCTTCAGTATTACTTAAAGAAATCCATTCCGGCTAAGTTCCAAAAATGTATATCAAAGTTAAGATTATCATCACACCTGTTAGCTATTGAAACTGGGAGATATAATAAAACTAACAAAACGCATAGGAAATGTTTTGCTTGTCATAATTGTGTTGAGGATGAATATCATTTTTTATTGGTATGTCCTGTTTATGAAGATTATCGAAACAAATTTATTACAAAATATTTCATTAAAAAACCATCCATGTTCAAATTATTGCAATTGTTCAATACTGAGAATTATAAGGATATGTGTAACCTTGGTAAATATATTTATTATAGCTTGAGGCGAAGAGGTGATCTTGTAATCCGATAATTGTATGTTTTCCATAACTTTTTTTTGTTTGTTTGGTATTTATTACTATCATTTTTATACGTACACATTGTTCTCCTGTAAATTATCCACTTCTGTATTGAAACTGTTTGTATTATTTTGTACTGATAAGCTGGAAAGCTTAAAGTCACAATAAAGAAGGAAAATAATCTTTATTAATTTACTCTCTTTTATTTAGAACCTAACCCGCTTTTTCATCCAATCAGCAGCTGCTAATTTTTCTAATAAGTTGATCACTTACTTGTTAAAATTTTATGTCTTTGCAGTAACTCCGCGGGCTGGCTAATTAGCCAATGAAAAAGCGAGATAGGTTCTAAGTAAGTTAGATCATATTAAGTAAAATTTTAGTGTTTAAGAAGGGGGCTCGGTCGCTTTGCTCCCTCCGCCACTTCTTAACCACTAAAATTTTACTTAATATGATCTATCTATTACATAAAATTGTAATCCTATTGATATTACAATCCATAAATATATTGCATACAAGTAAATATTATAAGCCACCATTTATCAAATGAAAACAAAGTTTTTTCAAAGATTAATAATTAATGCAATGAAATTTAAAGTAAAACAAAAGGTACATTGAATACCTATTGAAGAAATTAGAACACAATCTTTCAAACAAGCGTGGTCCTACTTTTTTACCCATTTCAATACAACTCAAAAAGTAAAATACATTTGTCAAATCAATAACAGTCGACATTACAAAGATATATTTGAACATGCAAGTTTTTTTTCCAAAAATAAAATTGGAATCTTAAAAACCTGCAGGAAATAAAACAGATGGAATTGATACGAAGAGTAAATGTATTGATTTCTCTCTTAGTCATTCATTTTTAAGTAAACCCTTTTTAAAATAAGTTTCTATCAAACAGGTTGGAACAATTCCCAGAGAAGTGTTAATTCGATCATGTATGAATATCGAGGAAAATTTGTCAAAGACATAAAGTAGACTTTAAAGCTCTAATATACAATGTCCATTAAAATACTTTATTGTCTTACTTTTTTCAGGAAGAAATTGTATATATAGATATAAAAATCAAAATATAGAAAAATTCAATAATGAAAAAAAAAATAAAAATTGCTAAAGGCTTGATTTGAAATTCTGATATATATTGAAAAGACAATCATTTCTGTAAAGGTTACATGTATCAATCAATAAAAAAAATGAACCTCTTTTTGGCTGGTTTAACATGTAGCTTGAACAGTTGCGGTTTTTGGGGCATGATCTACGTTACACTGTTGCTTATTTCTCGATACGTGTATGTCAGATAGTCTCAGACCTGCTTATGCTGGATTTTACTTTCAGCCATTGTAACATTATATATGTAATGGGGAAATATTTCATCAAACAGTAGGTGACGTATATAATTACATAATGTCAGCACTTGTAAAATATTAATAATATTGTTTGAAAAAAATAAACTAAGAAATTCATGTACACAAACATTTTAAACAAATATAATATCAAACACTGCAATGTGGTTAAAAAATCATGCACGGTCTGACAATAAATATTCTGTATCATAATAGAATTACAAGAAAAGTAAATTTCTTTTATTACAGACTCTGCATAAAAGCAAAACAATTACATTACTTATTATGTCAATTACTTATATTCACTACTCGGACATACAAACATGTAGATTAGTATAAACCCGTCGAAGTCTTTTATGATAACCATTTTACCGTTAAAAAATCCATGTTTTATCGATGATAAAATATTGACAATCACAGTAGCCAATAGCTTCGGGATTTCTAGCGTTCGATTTTCTGTACCATTCAGAACAGGGGTTCTCTGTCAATTTACTTAGCATTTAAAATTCTATTTCAACTGTCGCTAAAAACTCGGACTTTTAAAAAGACCTTGTTCTCCGATCATTTAAGGTTTGACAGCGACTGTAACGATTTAATTCCATAGTCCTTATTTTAATTTCTCTCTTAAGACTAGACAGGAGACTATTTTAGAGGGTTTATTTTTAAGTGATTACTTAGCCCATGAGAAATCCTATAGAAAAACTGAAATAATGAAGTCGTTGTTTGTGGGAAAAGACAGGTCATACTATCAATTTGACACGACATAAGCTTCTAAACCTTTGGGGAAACTTTTCTGAAAGTGACTTGATATTAATAGCAATAAGGAATGCATTTTACAGTCTAGTGGTGCTTCTAATTGGAAGCGATTGGAAACTTAATAGTCCGAGGTAAGAAAAACTGTATGTTTAGGATAGATTTCTTTAAGGATGGATGCGTATCACATAGTTTTGACTGATTTCAGTTAGAAATGCCATAAAATAATAAATCTGTAGAATATGAAAGATTTCTTAGCATTTGAAAGACATATATATGAATGTGACTGTTCTATATGTATATGAATAAAAACAAAATTTTATTTTTGACCATGTTTTCGAAATATTGCAAAAATGAGCATCAATCCGAATTGCAAATTGTTGGTAAACACCATGGTACCTATAATTGTTGTTTTTTCGTAAAGTTAGTATCATATTCTAACAGTAGTAATATACGTGTATTCCATTACAAGAAGATAGTCTACACTCAAACATATACATTATATTCGGATCTATAGAGTCGTGTTATGTAATATCTTTATATTTTTTAAACCATGGAATAAACATGTACCTGTTAAAAAACATAAGAATAAAAACAAGCACATCAAAATACATAAGTATTTCTGTTTTTAAGCTTATTAAATTGCATGTGCCCCTATAGGAAGCAAACTCAGTTGGGGAGGAGGAGTTGGGCGCAATGAATTATTTCCAATTTAGCTATAGGCACCACAACAAAATTAAATTTCAACAACAAAGCAAATATACCTGTACGTTTACAATGGATACAAAAGTCGTTAAATACAGTTATCAAAGGAGCTCGTCCATAAAGCACAGTGTAGTTTAACTTTCAATTTTGTACTAACCTATCAAAATTATATTTTTGCAGACTCCCACCACAACATCCGACCTCACCCCAGTTGTTTATTGTAATTGAAATAGGTTTTAGGAATTTAAGAATCTTCAGTTTTTTTTAATTTGCCAATTTGTCTAACAATGACTCATTGTTTCGCGCTTAAAATTGAACTGAAATTTTGGTTAGCAGGGCTTTTAGCGGTATTTTCAGAGGGTTATAATTAAAACATTTTTGTTTCATCACAACTACAGATAATGGCCTGCAATATTTTTCTCAACACTTTACTTTCACTTATCAGTATACTGAGGTAGATCAGAGTGTTGAGGCAAATTTATGTCGAAGAGTCAAAAGGACTTTTTCATTAATTCTGAGAGAAAAAAGAAATCATTTAAATGTTAAACTTATTCAAATAAATCAAAGTAGAAAAGAATTCAAATTTAGAGAGTTTTTAATATATCATAGATGAGTTAGACTAAATCGTTTTTAAAAAAGAATTTATTTAGATTGAAAAAAATAAGCTAAATTGCTATTTATGTTCATTGTGTCTAATATAATGCTTAACTCAATAACTGATAAACCATCTGCATGAAAGTTTACCATGTCCAATATAATCCGATATCCCCAGTTAATGCACGTCTTCGTAACAAACAAATAACAAACATCTCAAATTTTAGAAAAATCCAAAATTAATCAGACTCAAGATGAAATGTAAATTGATGTATTTTCCCCTCACTAGATTTAAAATTGCATAATGTAATTCATATTTGCGAAGTAAATTAACTAAAGAAATTCTTTCTTTTTTTTCATATTTGAACACTTGAAAAGAAGAGTCACTTAATCATTGGTTTCTCATCTTAAAAGTATTGGAAAAAGACTGGTGACCCATGCACATAATGTGAAGAATCTTTAAATTATTCTTTAACAAATTAAGGATATGTATACTCCATGCAAGATGTTTAAACAACGTGATCATTCAAATTGCTTTTGGGATATATGTGTATTGTATGACCACATCTGATGGGGAAGACCTTTGACGAAAAGAATTTAGAAATCATAATGTTAATTTGTCTTTACTTTTTTTTACCACAAACTTTGAATTTCTAGAATACCGTATAACCATGACTTGGTTATAAACAGTTTCTCAGATCAAACGTTGATCGTTACATGTGTATCACTTGATATTAGGCATCCAAAGTTAATTTTTCCGCAAGAGATTAAAATTTCGATAATCTCTCATTGTGTACAAGAAGTCAAGGGTATTCTTTCACAAACATGTATAGTAGGCCGGAAGAGAGAGATTTTAAAAGCTTTTGGCTTTTCAGACTGTCAATCTATTCCAATTAAATTTCCAAAATTGCCTTGAAGTAACATTCCTTTTAACAACAAGAAGTAGTAGCACTCAACTAGATAATAAGGCATGACTCAATCGCGATATAAATCTGTATTAAAGGCACCATGAAAGAAATAATACTTTTGTATGGAAAGGATAAAAAATGTAAATGTTTTATCGCTCTTTGTTTTGCTTAAATGTACTCGGCAAAATCTTCTGTTCTTTCAAATGCTATACTATACAAAGGTTTGTAATGTTTAAACAAGTTGTTTAATTTCTCAAGGAAGCGTTATGTTCAAAGATTGAGTTGTGGGTCTATATAATGAATACCGGACCTTTACAGATTGGAAGTCAGAGCGGAGCATGGCTTTGTGTCAGTGAAATCCTTATACATGTGAGTGCTGGGAAGTTAAAACAACAAAAGCTGAAAATCTGAAGACACTGTTAATCAGTAAGTTGCTTATACTTATAATGTTTTTTCTGTCAGTTAACGAAATGTTCTCCAATTAAGAAAAAAAAATGGCTGCAAATTTTCATGATACATTGTATATGATCCACTTCGTTGTTTAGCAAGTATTTTAACATCTTATTAGGTAGTTTTGCTTTTATTCCATTTTGCGTTTATTTGTAACAAAAGGTAGCTTTTATTCCATTTTGCGTTTATTTGTAACAAAAGGTATGTTGATATTTTGAATTTTGAGAACATAGAGCAATAGACGTAGTTTTTCAGACTTCCTCTAATAGTGTTTAATCTTTGTGCTGACAAATTTGTCTTCCATGTTTGGCTGTGCTTTATTCGTTGTTGTTTTTAATTACAGAACTTGCAGAGAAAAAAATATAAAGAAATGCCTTCCAAACAGTCAAATGAGAGGTTTCTCAGAGCCGACAGACGAAATCAGCTTGAAAAAGTTAAACTAGAAAGAAAATTAAAAATCTACGATAAAGAGAAATGGTGCAAGGCCTTAGAAATTGACCGCGAGAAGAAAGCATTCGCCAAATCTTTCGACGCTGTTCGGAGAACCTCTGGATTTAGTGATCAAGGCATACCTCCGGATGGTAAGGGAGATACTGACTACCTAAGTGCACCTGTGTATCGAATGGGAGTACGACTTAGCGAACAGAGGTTAATGGGATGGAGGTCACAGGAAGAGGAGGAAAGGAAACGATCCTGGATTCCGAATCGATTATCGAGTCATCGAACATCGAATACTATCGATAATCGTCGGCATGAAAACGATGTTTTAAATTACGATGAGGTATATGATGACAATGTTTTTTCGGATGATGAATCTATTCAAGAATTGGCATTTGATCCCAAGCATATGGCTAAGCATATCATGGATAGCTATAAATCGTTGTTTTCTCAAGAGGACTTTAAACTAGATAAAGATAATGTAAAAAGAATACGATCGGCGAAATTCTGTCGCTCCATAAGTGAAATCGATCTAGGTGTTCAGAAAAAATCCAAGCAAAGACCTCATACGGCCGTATCATCAGTAAAAAGAGGAAGGGGTGCTTCTCTACCTCTACCTCAAAGGCCCTCGACTGCCGCAGCATGCAGAACAACAAAAGATAATATAGTGCTTTTGAAACCACTGAGATCAAAGTTCTTAGGACATCACAATTCAAGTAGCGATTTTGATTCAGATGGAACAGACGATGTCGATAGTTTGAACTTATCTTCTCAAAGTATAACAAACGTGAAAAACTCATCACAAGAAAACTCGGAGAGAAGTATCAAAGAGGAAAATCATTTTGAAAACGGTTCTAGTAAGCAAACGCACAGAAAACTTCATCATCGTGTGTCATTATCAAGACTAAACGACGGGACAAACGCGGAACCCATTCCTGAAGATGGTATTCTGAAAACTACTTACAAAAATAACAAAATAAGAAAATCATCAGAATCACTTGGTTCAGACAAAGCACAAAGGTGCAAGTCAGCCAAGCAGAGGAAAAACTCCGCAGTTCCAATGCAATCTATACTTGAAAATTGGGAAATGAAGTACTCAAATTCTAGTGACGTAAACACAAGTGACTCTGAGTCCGATTTATCTTATTCTCGCAGAGCACGAATACCTTCATCAAGACAACGTCACCTTAGCGGAAGCACAGTGACGTCAGACAGCAGGGACTACTTTCCTGGTAGTAGTGTCTACAGTAGCATGAGTGATTTAAGTTTGGATTCCAATGGACAGCGACGACCCAGTAAATGGCGGGAATTTGTCTGTGCAGACAATGCTAATATTCCATCGTCAAAGTCTCTGGTTTCTGTGACAACGGTTTTAAGAGCTGCACTTGCTTTCTCTAAAACAGCAAGGAAACGAGCCCTTAGTCAACTCGTACAAGAACAGAGTACAGACGCGAACGAAATTATTCGTCAGGAAAGGCTTCGAAGATTAGACTCGAAAAATAGTATTTTAGCAGCAATATCTCAAAATTTTGCAATCAACGTTGACAAAATGAACCGTGGGAAATCGCCCGATGCATTTCATTGATTTGTCTTTAGTACTTTTTTTATTTTATGATTTACCGTTGTGATATTCTTTTATTTCAGACAACATAAATAAATTTCATTGCAAATATAACAAAGACATTGAATTCATTTCCATTGAGACTATGGATTTAATTTAATCGAAGTAAGTTTAAGTATAAAACATTTATGTTGAAGAGAGAGAGAGAGATTCAGAAAAATGTTATTAATTTTGATCCCAAAGTTAACATAAATACTTCAAATAAAATATTAAAGGTATGCAGAATAGGTGACGTCAGACAGAAAAATTTCAGCATTTATAAAGTGGCATATTACAATCTACACTGTGATGTCTATAAGCCCTTAGTAAATATTCATTCACACGATTTCAAATTGAACAATTAGGACAAAATATTGACACAATTAAAAGCTCATCAAGTTCGATTCATCAGCTGGCATTTTATTATTCACCTACTTTAGAAGTAAGTTGATTGTTGATTCGTTAAAACACGATGAAGTGTAAAGCTTTTATATTTCTTTTGTTAATGACGTCAATTTGAGAAATTTTGTTAAATCCCTTTTAAAACAATATTGATTGACAATTTTTTTAAAGGAGCAAACAGTTAATTTAACTAGGTACGTTAAGGTTTCCTCTTTTGTTACACACAAAGTAGGACATGAATATAAGAAGTTTCTTTAACTAATATTTCTTCTTTTAACTTGCACGATTAGCGAACAAATATTGATGAATTCGACATTGTGAAATGTATACAATAAAGTATGTCAATAGGTTCGTGCTAATTGTCGTAGCTATGGGTCCTCGTTATTTCGTTCTCTGATACTGTGTACAAACAGATATCATATTATTTGTATTGTTACTTACCAAACAATAATTAAGGATTTTTTTTCAATATCAATGGACTAAATTCAACGGTTTGGAAATTATTTAAGAGAGAGAGAGCATTTTCTTGATAAGATGCAGTCAATATTACTACATGTAGCTTTTGTCATTCAAAATAAAAAAAAATGATTTTCATATTAAACAGCATGTACCCTTCGAATGATTTTCCCCTATTTGTGATTCCCTGATCATTATTTGTTGAATTGCCATTATAACATTATTTATAGGTGTGTCTACCCTATCATGAATTGTCAAAATAAAATCAAGAGAAGTTAATTGAAAACAAACATTCTATATTTTTCTTTGGCGGGGAAGTGGTTTACAAGAATTAAATGTTTATTAATCGAATCAAATCCTCAACAATACTGTCTTTTCCTTTACTGTCTCCGATACTTTGACCTATTTTCCCCCCTTCTTCTTTAAACATCTTAAAGAAAACTAGATTTTTATCAATAAAAAGGACTGGTTTAATGAAATATCTATTAAACTCATTTCATTTTTCTTTGGAGTGTAAGAAATATATGAACGTAATTTACATGGTTATACATGGTGAGAGAGAGAGAGAGGAGTAAAAATAGTAATAAACTCTATTAATATTATACGGAATATCTTTACTTGTAGAAAGTAAAAGGTACATGTCTGATATGTAAAGATACGGGCCCATGTGTGGCTGTGGTCTTCTGATACTTGTAAGGCTATAGCTACACGCAGAGAAAATTAATAGTCTGATATTATTAAAACCAATTTGAAAAAATATGAATATACTGTGGATAGATTAATTTTGTACATGCATGATAACTGTATTTTCTCGCCTCATCAGAAAACATGCAACTGATCCATTTGACCACATGCTGTTTGTTAGGAAAACACCTAAACGATTCTCACTTCATGGGCTCCACGCGGGCGCCATTGTTTTTCACACGGTGTTCGAAGGTTCTTCTCATGTCGTGTGTTCGAGAGTCAAATTATGTATTTATCTCTTTATTTTTGGACCAAACTGTAGCTAATTTTCTTATATCGGCAAAACGATTCTTTTTATCAGCGAAAATTAAGCTATTTCTACTAACGGTAAATCGGAATCCATTCTTTGATCCATTTATGAAACCATCATATATGATAATGATGATTCCGAATTGCCTTCGATGATGATGATTTTTTTAGGGGGTATAAATATACCGTCAAGTTTAAAATCTTCATGATGAGAGTTACGATGTCGACCAAAATATGTAGCGTGAAACGTAATTCCAGGGAGAGAAAAAGAGTACAGCACATCAACGTTATAATCCAAAAACTCAAGGATAAACTTCCGGTGGAATGGACGAGTAAGAAAATGGGGAGACTGGAGATTCTTCAGAAGTCTACCTTATATATAAAACACCTGATGTATGTATTAAACGACTGTCCAGAAACTGAAACATGTACACCAACTGTAAAGGCAAGTTGTGATATGGACAGAAAACGGAACAGAATACGTAATGTAGAAATAGCACCGGGTTCGGACCAACATTTATCTACAGTTGAGATTTTACGGGCACCAGGCGATGATGTAACAAAATGGAGTTTTGACAAGACAGTGTTGCCTCGTTTTTCACCAAGTAAAAGTGAAATAAACTCATTTGAGAACGAGGAATACGACAGGATTTTAATTCCCTCTTATCCATCACGTAGACCAAATTTTCATCAAGATTTAGACCCCATTGAAATGGAGGAGGTTAGCGCTGAATGGACTTATTCTCAGACTGACGAAAAATTGATACTCTGACTAGCTGTGTATGAATCCGACCAAAAAAAATTCTTCGGACAGAGGTTCGGATTTTAAACTGATTTGTGAGAATTATATAACTTAAATGCGGAAATCTGAGCTTTGAAAATGAAGTGAAGACGAGTTATTCCCCTTAAAATATGTTCTGCAATATTTTACTATTCAAGCGATCCGAAGATATGTACTAGTTGATTTATGATATACCGGTATTTTGATTTTTTGGGTATTCTTTGCTGTTGTACTTTGTATTAATTTGCTGTATAAATTTACATAATATAATTACTTACAATAATAGATGTAAAATAAAACAGTTCTAATATTTTTTTATTAATGGTCTCATGTCTGAATTTAAATATCGAAATCAGTTCAATTATTTGAGCTATTTTTTATTTTTCGTTTTGATTTTAAATTGTGTTTTAAATTATATAATCATTTAAAAGAGACTTGAACACAGTTTTGAAGTAATTTTTTCCCTAAAAATTTAGTATCATATCATGACATATACATGTATGAAGAGAGAGCATTTTGATCACACCGTAATAGGCCTATAAAAAGTGTTTTTAGAGACTTCTTTCGTCAGTAGATTAATAAACTACGAATTTCTGTACGTGTTTGATTGACTAACATCCCTTCACTTTCACCCCGTAAACAGTATCCTTAAAATCTAAGGGGAAAAAAATTATTTGTCGTGCATTAGAAAATATAAAGTACATGTATTTGATTCGAGAAGGTGAAATTAACTCACCAGTATTGTCTGTCTGTGCTCAGCGATGTTATGATCGAACAGGCCTCGAGCCCATGTTAATTTACAAACACTGAAGATGTTTGACATGCATGATGTTAAGAAGAATGGCATTGTACGTAAATTCAGTAAGAATATACTTTTCAGGAAGTTAGATGTTTATAAAAGCAAGGTTATTTTTTTATTTCAAAAGATGAAATTGAAAACAAATTGGCAATGCAATGGGAAAGAGTCTTATTAATACACACCAAAGAAGGATTGATGCTACACGCGATAACTCCATATTTATGTGAAAAATATGCACATGCCACCTTGCAATGCGCAAAAATAATGTGATGGTTTTGGCATTCTTCGACCATTTTGAGCTACTTCTGATATACATGTACAGTGTAAGTGTACCTTAATTGTAATATTTGTTTTCCTATGTTCTCTAATTCCTGCTGTTTAATATAAAATTCAATATTATTTTCACGGACATTTTTCTAATAATTAAAACTTTTTATCAATATCGAATTCTCTTTTCTTTTTTATATATGATGCATACGAAGAAGTCTTGCGTCTTATTTCTGAAATCAGTTCTAAAACTACCTGATCATAACAATATAATAAAGATTTGCATCTGGAATATTATCTATGTTGCCATAATTATACATTGGAATTGCATATTGATTTTAATCCGGCTTCTGTAATAACATTTGAACTAATACAATCTAGAGAATTTTTGTCAAGAAGTATACATGCATGTAAAAAGTTATAAACCTTCCATAACCCCTATCATTGTTAAAGTCAGTAAAAGCTATAGACAAGTATGGATTGTTCTGATCTATAAGTAGCATCTATTATATACTTTTCTAATCCTGACAAGAGGGTACATAAAGTGTATGTAAATCTAAGTTCACGGCTTTGTTTCAGTGGAGTACGTCTTCTCCATGAATATCTATATATCTTGACGCTCTTTTTTATGCACTGTACGTGTCTGAAGGGTCAATGTATCAATTATTTTCAAACCTTTATGTCTTGCCTTTAATTGAATTATTTATGATTTTATAATTATAAAATAACCCAAATCTGCATGGATTTTTCGCCACACAGAATAAAATTACAGCTTGTGTACTGTACACTGCAAGTCTGCATTTCTTTGAAAAATAATTGTCAAAAACATATTGAATCATGTTTTGCAGCCACAGACACCGACGTTATACTTTTTTCTTTTATAAAAAATACCCCTACCTAATAAAAGTAAAAGACTAATTAAAAAAAAAAATAAGTAACGTCATTAGGTAGGGGGTATTTTTTTTCATTGAAAGAAAAATAAGTAACATCAGGTGCCTGTGTTTGCAGCATATCATCAATATATTGTTGTCAATTTTCAAAGAAATATGGTGTTTCAAAAATTTGGACCATAAAAAGTACATATCAATACTTCTTGACCCTCTATACATGGCATGCTTTAAGAAAAGTAAAATTCTCATTAATACATATATCCCTTAAATTCTGCAAGAGGTTTAACATAAAAGTTTTTGTTAAGTAGTAAGTTTTCAAATGCACGGACACGCATTCAATCTATAGAATGTTGGATGTTTTGTTCACCGCCTTTGCTCGGGACTGTGGTGGGATGAATAGGTTGTATAAGGCCCAAATCATAGAAACAGCCTAAAATCTGTGGAGGTCCTTCATTTGTTTTTATCGGTACACTTGCTCTCAATGAAATATGTTGATTTGTTGCTCTGTGTTGCTACATGCCAGGAATATAAAATATCAAAATCATGAAAAAAGCCTGGAAAACGTCAGATATTTCGGACTAATTATACTACTGAGTTAACCTTTCTGTTTATGTATAAAATCAGTACATGCAGTTCGTTGACTTTCACTATTTTATCCATGCGTTTACATATATATGAGACCCAAATCGAGGATAAAGATTTATAGACAGTCAAATCACTCTTTGAAATTAAATTATTTCCGCTCAACATATCATGAATTATTAATGAAGTTTATTTACATTTTGCATCATTTAGGCTTTACTTGCATGGACACTTTCCAAAACTCATTTTTTGACTTGACATGCATTTAAATACAAGTACAGCTCTGGAATATTTTTTAAAATTACATTTTGAAGATCTATCTGTTAATTGTACATAGCTAACTTGTAAGTGTTGTAACTGAAACATTTTTCCTTCGATTTTTTTATTACGTCGGGATCGAAATCCTTCTTTTTGCGTCTTTTGCCATGAACGGCAACCAAAGAAAACAAACAGAAGTGGGTCAAGATCAAGAGATGCTGAAGGGGAGAAGATACTTTGGTGCCAAGTGTTTACAGAGCGTTAATCAACATACTGTCCCGAATTATTGTTGTCACATGACAACGCAAAATAGTCGCCGCTTCCGCTGTGAGCAGTAAGTAGGCACGCTTTGTTTTCATGAATCATAAATCAGCTGATTCGCGTCGATTTTTTGTATCCATTGTTCTGTCAGGGATTTTTCATATCAGGCACTGTAGATTTCCATTCATGTGTATATTCTTTTGAAAAGAAATCATATCTTCACCTCTTGAATTTAGCGGAAAGCGAATACTAATATATTCATGAATGATTTCAGGTCGCAGCTGATCTTGTGCTAGCAGACGAATTTAGGTAAGTGCGATTGGATTGGGGTATTTTAGTAGGTCATTTGAGGACAACAGTAGATCTATTTAAAGTACACGTTTAACGGTAAAAAGTATCACGATTATGTTGCATGCTCACCATTTTAACATATTTGTTCATTCTATTTTTCATAAATTTATTCAAAGAACTTATAAAATTGTAGAAATGATATAGTTATAGTAATAGAAAAACATAGATAATCATATTTTTTCCCTGTCAGATTTATATAACATTCAGCAATAAATGAGTGAAAAATGTGTCATTTGAATATAGATAAAAGGAAGAATGCTTAAAAAATTATTCATAATTGATACAAGTACTGTAGCTGTTTATGTGTTATAAATAGCTTATCTTTATATTTCCTTGTTTTAAAATGGGGAAAAGGGTTCGTGCTATAATTATAATATAGCACGATTATTATATTGGTGCATATATCACATATAAACAACTGTTTATTGACCCACTGCCAATTGAAGTAATTGGGAAATAAATTTTTAGTCATCAATAGTCTTCAGATTTATGAACAGTTTATAAAGTATGTAGTATTATACATGTAGGTCTTTTTAGGTATTATAAAAGCTAAACAGTATATTTTACTATTGATCATGTCCATTTTGCAGCACTTTTGACACTTTTTTTTTCAAAAAAATTAATGTACATCATGCATGTTAAGAATTATTTGTACCAAATACAAAGACTTGAATGCATAATAATGGCCATTAAATGTCTATGTATGTGGGATTTAATTAAATATTCACATCAAATAATGGGAAAAAACACTTTAAAACATAATTGATAATGACAAATGCAACCAGACTATGAAAAAAGCATGTGCATCACAATGTATTTACATATAATTGTAAATTTGGTAAATAAAAATGATATATGTTAACAACTAATTTGCTCAAGGAAACTTGAAAAGCAAAGCATTGAATAAATGTAGATTCAAAACATGTTTTTTACTATGAATATTATGCAAACAAACAACAAACAATAATTATACTGAATGACATGAAATAAACTTGTAATGCTGTCAAGGTTAATAATCTACAGTTACCATAGAAAATTATGCAAGAAACATTTATAGAGTAACATTTATGATAAAAATTACTCCAAGATAATTGCCTCAATGTTATAAAGAAATGTAAATAAATATGCAATCAATGAATGCAATATTACAGCTGTATATGCGAAAATGTAAGTAAAATAAGAATGGATGGAATTCAAGGAGTGGGCTTGATAATATGTTATTCACTGATTGTCACCTTGAAAACAGATTAAATTAAAGGTATGTGCATATATTTCATTGACAGAAGTCAAATAGATTATATTAGATTTATACTGCAGAAATTTTTGCATTATATTTTGGTCATATTTGCTCCTTTTGTGTTTGAAAAGTAGGCAAATTTAAAATGGTTGAACAAAATTTTTTCATACAAGTGTGAAAGGGCAAAAATAATATAGGGTAAAAAAACTCAATTTGACTATACAGTAATTAAGTTCTGATTGTAAGAAATATTATTTTTAATGAAAACAGCCACACTCATGAAAGACAATTAAGCATGAAAAATCCAGAAAAACTCAACATTTTATACATTTGTAAGGAATCATACCACCATTGCAAATGCCTTTTCCAATGTTTTTAAGAGGAAATAGATAATTAAAAAAGGGTTATGCATATCATAGTAATCCACATTATAAGATGAGTATATTTCAGGAGTTCTGAATCTGCTTGAAATTCCAAATTTTACACATTCTTATGCCATATTTATAAAATGTAAGTAGCTAATTACATGTACATGTATCACTAAATGTATTGTTAAAATTTTAGGACACTACCAGAACCATCATACAAATGCATTGTTTTCAATAATGATAAAAGCTACAACCTATGAGAATTACATGAACAAGACTTACTTTTGGGTAAATATATATTATACCTGAACACATGGAAGCTAATATACTCTGACATGCAGATATAAATGTATATACAGATAGTAACTGGATTGAGACAAATTCATGTATACATTTAACATGCATGATTAATTCATTTGTTATTTTTATAAATTCAAATTTTACTTGCTGAGAGATTTTTTAGAAGCATATCTTTAGATATTAAAAATTGTACAGTTGATAAATTTACTGAATGGTTAACCCATAAAAAGCAACTTAAAAAAATGATAATATTATTGCTTTTGATATTGTTAATGATTATCTTTTATGCACATCATGATATATATAATATATGTCATGCAATTCTAAATAATATTATTCATAAAAAAATAAAAATAAAATGCTTTCTTCGGTTGTTAATACTGAAATTAATGTGGCAGCTGTTGCAGAAAGAATACATAACAAGGCTGAGTTATTAATTTTTTTGTGCAATAGCTGCGACGTTAATTCCCATACTAATTAACAAAGAAATACATTTTTAACTGTTTATATTTACATTCGTATGGAAAAACATTCAAAGTTAAATGAAACTTAATGATGAATATGTCATCAAATGCATAATTGATGGAACAGTGCTGTTTATTTCAAAAACAATTTATCAATATCTTAATTGATTTATTATACATGTAATGTATATGCTTTTTAAATTAATTAAATAACATGGTTAATTGTGTGCACATGTACATGTATATGCCAACATGTTTATAAATTTGACATACTCCTAGAATGTAACTGTACTAGCATGCTTTTCAGTGAAGGTACATGTATGCATGCCCATTTCTCTTTTATGATTATCATTTTGTTCTTTTTATTTTCTTTCATTTTATTGCTATTTGTACATTTTTATACCAGTTTAGTCACAATTTGTGATTTGTTTTTTGCCTTAACTTTTTGTGACATTAACTTGATTTTTCATGCAGTACCTGCAATATCATTTTGGTTATTTAGAACGAAGCCAAATCTTTAAGACATCTACATATACAAGATGAGGGAATTTGGAAGAGGACATTTAAAGAAAAATATTTAATTAAAAAATCAATGCTAGTTTTTGATGGATTTGTTGATTTTGATCCATTAATTGAATCAACCCCCCTCTAATGTTTTATCCTGTTACAAGGTAGTTTTTAAACACTATTACACTATATCATGTTTAATATGTAGTCATCATGTACAGAGGTACATGTAGAATAAAAGTTTATCATATGCAAATGTAAATCTCAGATGTAATTAGCATTAATGTACTATGTTTGATTAAACTTTTAATCATACACAATTGCAAATGTTAGAAAAATATGTCACATTTTATTTTTACTTAATGACAATTACTTTTTGAATCAAAGAGAGACTTAATTTTTAATAAATTAATATTAATTAATAATTAATTTTTAAGGGTTTGTAAATTGCTTCAAAACTTCATGTTTAGAACATAATCAGTTTTAACAAGTAAACTAAATTTTTAATCCTTTAACATGTTCTTACACATGTTAAATATTACTAATAGCAGTCTTACAATGAGAACGCGGTTTCTCCCCCAATCCTTAGGTACTGTAGGGTTTGTTTGTTATCATTGCTTTATGTACCTATATACTCCGGATACTTGACACAAAAGTGTCAGCAGTATCTACTGTTTGAACAGACAGGTATGTAGCCTTAAAGCTCTCTTTCCTCATTTACCTGAGAACAGAGCAAAAAGCATGAGCCTTCTTAACCTCAATCTGTTTATTTGCTAATGTTGCAGATCACTTTGAAGATTGGATTTAGTTGTAATTTACCTGTAAACATTATTCATCTTTTGAAGCCTTTTGTATAGATGAAGTTTTTTCTTTGTAAATAAGGAAATGCATAATATGATGACTGTTGTTGTGCAAATATGACTAAAAATTTCCTTTCAAATGTATATTTTACAATTTACTTTAATTTCCTTTCGGAAAACTTTGCACATTTTCAGAAAAAAAAAACTGTAGGGGAAGCTTAAGTAAGTAGTTATTTTCTAACCAAAAAGATGTTTTGTTGCAGGAAAAAGTCCATGATGGCCAAGGATGAAAATAAGGAAGAAGATCCAAGGATTGAAATAGAATTCACTCCAAAATATGACACATCCAGAGGTACAGAACAGCCCCCCAGGAAAGGGGCCCACGAGGAGGAGTTTGTCCCCCCTGACGGGGGCTGGGGGTGGGTCGTGTGTTTCACTTCGCTCCTAACTAATGGAACAGCTTTCAGCATCCTCAACACTTTTGGCATAATATATGTTTATTTGGTCAAGGAGTATGCAAAAGGAGATCATGCAATTGCTTTCAAAACATGTAAGTATTAATGGTTTTCATGCAAAGAAATTAATTTATCTCCATACATATTCATTAACAAATATTCAATTCAAGGTGAAAAGTTTTACAGTTTTCTTAAGATGTATTTACCTATATATGAAGTAGTTACAAAACTTTTTAAAACTGATATTGAAATGCTGTTTAATTATTTCATATAATGGTACCGTAGCCATGGTAACCATGGTAACATAGTAAATTGGTATAATTATTATATTTATTTTGTTATGAACTCGTGAACTCCTTCATGTCTCTTTTTTGAAATTGTCTTCAAACCAATCCATAAAAAAATACTGAGCTATATGATTTTATCTAAAAATGAGTGCAAAGTTTTTATACATGAATGCACATACAGAAGCCAAACTTGTCTATCACTTTACTAGTAAATGAATTGTGGAGGATTGGTTTACAAATGTACTGCACATGTATGTAGTATGCTCTGAGTAATGCTGAATTGCAAAGTTTTATCTTTTTAATCACTTTCTTTGATGCATTATAAATATCAGAAACTAGCCATAAAGTTAAGTAGGATTTTATAAACTTTTTTTTCATTGGTATTTCAGCATTCATGATAAACAAATTCGTTGAAATTCATACATAACACATACTGATCGAGTCATAAACTTGAAAAAAAGTAACCTCATTAAAGAGTACTAAAAATATCGTATTCAAAATTTTATAAATACATGTATCATATTCTGGTTTTTAAAAAGGTAATTACATGTTCATGGATTGCTTATTGGGGTAGCAAGTTTTCTTTATTTCCAAATTTTTCTATGTTATTGATTTTTTAAAATATATTTACAGGTTATTTTGGGTCATTAGGACACACATTAATTCCTTTTGATTGAATATTAAAGATTTGGAAATCCTTTGCGTTTCCATACAAAAGTATCCAAAATTGCATAAAGAGGTATAAAAGAATGAGGACATAATTGTAATTCTGGGTGTGTTGTGTGTCCAAACTTTATATAATACTTATATTTCATATTAGACTTGTTATTAAGTTCCTAATAGAAGATTACTGAAATTTCAGCTTTTTTAAATATCAAATCTGCCGAGATTTCATTTGAAAAAAAAGCCAGCCATACATACAATCTTAAATAGTTGTCCAACAAATACCTGAATACACCTTAGATCTCAAGTCTAGTAAATTTGAATAATCTGCAAATAAATCCCAAGATATAAATCAGTTTTATAGATTAGACCATGCATATATTTTACA
The DNA here is from genome assembly GCA_003671525.1 of Saccostrea glomerata. Taxonomy (NCBI): domain Eukaryota; kingdom Metazoa; phylum Mollusca; class Bivalvia; order Ostreida; family Ostreidae; genus Saccostrea; species Saccostrea glomerata. Next base: position 2,271,367 of record PRKT01000016.1, on the reverse strand, counting down.
TAAGAGTTAAAAAAGAAAGGCATTATGCAAATCATAAAAGATCAATGATCTAAAAGATTTAACCATTTTCAAATAGATATTGTTCCACTGATATTTGTGTAAGGTTGGTTTATAAACCCTTGTTTTTTAAAAATACATGTATGGCTCTTGGTATTATTGACAAGAGGAGATATGATGCTATTTTACATTTTGTAATGTGAACATTCGTTTGATCGAAAATTTATGCCAGAAATTTTTACATAATAATTAAATAAATAATTAGGGATCATGGATATAAACCCCATTTAAAAGTTGGTTGGAGAAAAATCAACTAAATAAAACATCTACAAATATGACCAAGAAATATATAATAGTTTTAATTACAAATTAAACTGACATCTGCTTAATGTCCTACTCAAGACTCAAGGTTTGGAACATATACCACACAAGATGACATTTTTAATAAAACTAAACGTTCATGATATGCTACAATTTTGTAAGAAATTTCTGCTCATTCAGCATCTGTGACAATAGTACTACATTAAGTCGGACTAGTAACAATATCTTATATGGGATACTTACTCCCTCATGCCACCTGATCCCCGATCTGTTTACAGAGATCCCTGTTGACTCTACTCTACTTACCTAGATAGAATGTAAAGAAGAGTTGAAAAATATACAACCCCACAAAAATTCAAATACTAAATTGTCTCTCGGAGATTATTTCAGTGAATTGATAGAAACAAAGTTTTAATAAGTGAATTAAATTATTCATGTTTGTCTTTAATTTTAAAAAAAATAACAAAAAATGAATTTACAATTAAAAAATTTGCATATTTAAAAAAAATCCTGAATAACCATCTCCTTATTTTTAGTTCAAGGACTCCAGTAATAATCTACGCTGTTTACTGTTGAAACACTTACAAGTATTGAATTATACCAATGCCTTGAGTGATATACGAATTAGTCATTTGAATGTTAGTAGGCTGACAAATATATAAAACTGACACATGACAGTAGACAACCCCGTTCGATACGATATCCTCAGCAAATTTATGATACCGACCCTTAATATGATATGTGACTAACATTTGTTCGCAACCGTGAGAAATGTTTTCTGTGTCATCTGGGTATTTTGCGTCTTTTCCTTCTCTTAAGTGCATTTATTTTAAAATAATAACTGTTTAGATGGTTTTAGTGCAAAGAGGTCATATTTAGTTAAAAATATACAGCAGTATATAGGTTAATAGAGGCACATGCGAAGTGTACTTTGTATTTCATAATTTATATAATATATTTCAGAGTATAATACTTCACCTGGTTGAATTATTTTAATACATATTTAGGATGCTCCCTCGTTTAGTGCACAAAAGTTACGTGTATATTTGATTAAAAATAAACAGTCATGTTAATTGTTGTCATAATGGAGATAAATTCTATTTGAGTACAAATTTTTATTATAGCTAAGTGTTTTAAATATACAGATACATAATATACATATAAATGTTTACCGGGTCACTGTTTTAACCACAAATAAGTTAATAATTTTATTAGATTTCTTGTCTGCTGTGAATACTTTAAATTTCGTCCATCAGATTTATTTGCTTCTTCAATGAAAGTAATTTGAGAAAAAAAGTACCTGCTTTATATCTAAATTTATTCCATTTTTCGCTATTCACTTTTATCAGTTTGTGAGGGAATTTTTATTAATTAAAGTAATCAATAAAAGAGGAAATATATACATTATAAAATATTCGAAAATTGGTATGGAACTTTCAGATTTTCAGAAAATGAACCACGGAAACGAGTCAATTGTATTGCACAGTAATATACATGTAACATGCTGAAATCCATAACATATGTCAATGTGTCCCAAAATTGTTTGCCAAAATGGTCACCCACATTCAGTGCATGTTGATTATCTTGCAAAGAAAAAAATATGTTACCTGCACTCTTCAAGGATCTATAGTTTATTCAAATGCTCAAACTTTTTATTTCACACTGTAAATCATCTGCAATAATCTTAAAAGAATGTTGAATATTATTGGATCAGTAAATGATCAGAAAGAATACATCGGAAATCTAAACATTTGTGTAAGGTCAATTGTTCCGCTGACACTAATCTCACCTGTTAACTGGAGGACAGTTTATACCACTTGAAAGAATCGGAAGCGTTGGTGTCAGAATTATGTCAACAAACTGGAGTGGGTCGTTTGGTCGAATTACTCAGTCCAATACACTAAAAATATCTTAGGGAGGTTGTATAGTACAGTACACCTTTAATCCATGTGCAAAACATTTGGGTTAATCCAATTAGAGCATAATCATTCTTCTTTTGGAATTTGCTACTGAAAATGATACAAAACCTCTGATTTGATATTTGCTAGTGTCTATTTTAAAGGTACCAAAGTTCACCCTTATCTTGCAAAAAATGAATCTAAAACACAGCAAAAACCAAAAAAAGTTGCATTGAACAGAACTATTTTGTATAAAATGAAGACAATATTGTTAAGTTCCTGAAATGCTCAATATTTTTTGGGGTTTTATATTTGGAATAGGATAAACAAGCTAATTCAGAGAATTTGTGTCCCCCGCTTAGGGAAAAAGTAAACCATGCGCAGTTCGGGTGAAGGGGGGGGGGGGTTCGGATCCCCTTGACTGAATTTGTAGAATTATTAAATGTATACATGTATACTGAAGCAAAAAAAGATATGCCATTATGGATATAAAGGTTTGATTGCTTATTCTTTATTATGTGTATAGAATATTCTTTTTATAGGGAATATTTATCACACTGTAATGATGATTTAGCCAGAACTCATAAATTTTTCATTTCGCATGAATACTATCATTTAGTAAACAAAAAAAAGTATTTCGGAAAAAAAAAACAAAACTTAGATCGCCCGGGATACGATCCCGGGCCCTCTCACATGTCAAGCGAGAGACATTTTTTTTCTCTTTTATTTGAAGCGAGAGACATACCACTAGACCACGGAGCCGCTTTAAGTTAGCGAAAATTATATGCAAAGATGAAGTCACAAACATGTATATATTCACGTTCGATATTGTCAAAATTTTACACAATGCATGATATCTAATGTAACCTTTATCAAACAGTTCTAATAGATGAAATAAGAATATAGAGTCCACCGAGAACCTGTTTTATACGCGACAACTCTCCTCATGCCCCTGTGCTAAAAAAAGGCGACATGTAATACAATAAATACTAATAAAACAAACGGGGCGGGGTACTTTGAGAGGGGTGAGAGAGGTCCTAGGGAGTTTTGGTATAAAATTACATTGCAAAAGCTCAAAATCTTCTTGAAATATCGCCCGGAAATGATAGTGTTTCATGCAGACAGAATGTATAAATTTATGACATTGAACTTTGACCTTTTGACCTCAAAATCAATAGGGGTCTTCGTTAGGCCACAGGGGGTTGTTATATAAAATTTCATTCCAAAAGCTCAAAGGGTTCTCGAGATATCGTGTGGAAACGAAAGCATTATAAAAGACAGAATTTGCGAATTTATGACCTTTACCTTTGACCTTTTGACCTCAAAATCAACAGGGTTCTTCTTTAGTCCATAGGGAGTTGCTATGCAAAATTTCATTGCGAAAGCTCAAAGGGTTCTCGAGATATCGTGTGGAAACGAAAGCGTTACAGACAGACAGAAAAACGGACGGACAGACGGACGGACAGACCCTAATTAATATCCCCACTTTTCAAGCGGGGGACAAAAATACATTTTTTAGTTTACATGTACATGTACATGGGTCGGTAAACATTTATGAATTGGCCAAAATTGACTTAGACTAAATATTAATGAAAAAATCCCTTTTTTACATTCCTTTTCATTGTCTCATTTGTTTTATATTCACTTACTTTTTAATTTGTATTATAATTTTTCAGCATGGGTTGGATCTGTTTGTACAGGAATTACTTTTCTGATGTGCATTTTTGCCAGCATTTGTAGTGACAGAATTGGTATCAGACCAACTGCATTTTTCGGCGCGGCTTTAGGCGTGATCGGACTTTTCTCTAGTGCTTTTATCACGCGACTGGAACTTCTATATTTAACTTATGGACTGCTTCTTGGAATCGGAGGAGGATTCGTCTACTCCCCCTCTTTGGTCATTATTGGACACTATTTTAAAAAGCACATGGGCATTGTGAATGGAATTGTAGCTTTTGGAAGTTCAATCTACACAATCATCCTGTCCATTGTTTTACCGATTGTCTTGGAATCATTAGGTATCAAGTACACTTTTATGATTCTTGGAGGACTATATTGCATGCTTCTGCTATGTACGTTAACATGGAAGCCGCTTTTTCACAGAGAAACCAACCTGCCAGAATTAGCACTGTCAACAGAGAGCATTGTACAACATGCTAGTGACTGTTGCTCATGGACTAGAAAGTACCTTAACTTGAAGATATTCAAAAATCGAGCATATCTCATTTGGTTTTTGGGACTTGCTGTCGCGCTATTCGGGTACTTTGTGCCATTTGTACATTTAGTAAGTATAATCTCATCAAAATAATATTTTACTGTAGAGTCATTTTGATTCGTGAGAATCAATGTTCGTGGGCAAGCAACATTTTTCTTGTTCATGGGGACGTATAATTTCGTGAACAACTCCACTATTCGCTAAATATCAATGAATATGTTTTGAAACGTTCAAGGTATTCATTTTGAGGGTAAGGGAATCTCGATGCAAACAATCCAGGAAATCTTTTCCCAATATTAGGGCCTAAAATGGTGATTCTACATTAGTTTAAGTCAGTAAAACATCTGTCATTGGAAGGGCTGTGGGATGAAATATCTGCTTGAATCAAACATAAAGTTAAGTTAAAATGACAAGAAAGAAAAACAGGCTTGTGCCCCTGTTCAGTAAGATAACTAAGTTGTGCTACGATGACTCAACTCACGAGATCTGGTCAAATGACTAAATTGCAGACAAACTTGAGATGTATAAATGTCATTTGCAACAATCTCACATGTTTCATGGGTTAGGTATTTATTGGGATCTGTTACCACCAGGTTGAGTGACGTGATGTCTGCGTCACGTTGGTAATGGAAATAAAATTGTTTTTGAAAATGTTTCCTCTATAGTCATGAAAATCGAAGACACCTAACTTGAATATTATAGAAAAACAACTATATTGAGGAATCAAGCAGTAATTCGTGTTTAAGTTTACTTTTATGAAGTCTACCAGAAAGTTGCCTTATGTATGGATATAGTATAAACGTCATTTGTTAAACAATACATTAGGATAATAAAAAAGTAAAAGTCCATACATAAAGCAAAAGTATTGAGTGTAGCGTAACTTTATATGTTTTAAAAGTAATAATGGTTTGGGTGCATATGGAAAAGCATCACCGTCTATTAAAAACTATTTTTTTAAAATAAAAATTAACAAATGAATGTCAGACATATATTATAGTGTTCAGTAGTGGCGATGGTGATGGTAAAACATTGTCAGATTGTGAGAAAATTCTGATACTATATGCATACTTTGTGACGTTAGTGTACACTGAGATAGGGCTTATCATAATGAAGTTATAATCGACCGATAGTGAATCAGTAGATGTCTAGCAAACTCAGGATAATCAGCCATCCTAGAGTGATATCATAATGTATTATGATAACAGTCAATTTTCGTCTATGACATTTAGATACAACTTCAAACTATAATGTTAAACTGCATTAATGCGGTGAACGTCTTGATGATTCAGATTTGTAGTGTTTGAATGGACCTTTGAGCTTAATTAAATACTGTTCGTTTTCTCCTTATACATGTATTTCTTTGTTATTAAGGTATAATATCCCTTTGATAGGAGAGATAACTTTCCAAAGAAATTTTTCCAAGCAATTCGATGAATTAATTGCCTTCCCAGAATTTAAAAATGAGGACCATTTTATAGTCAACTCTTTCAAATTTGATCTATCGTACAAATATTGATTTCTATTGCCAATATTTTTATAAATTACTTTTTATTATAGTTTTTCTAAAATATTTATACATGTACTCGGTTCAATTCAAAAATCGAGAAATTTCTCCCCTTTAATATACATCTAAAAGCCTTTTAATTGTTACAGACATTTTAGATGACGAATTTTCATAATCAATTAATATATTTTTCACCAAAATATGTAGTGTTTCGATTTTCTCAATGGAAAACATCAATCAACAGACAAAAGAGGTTATCTGAAAGAAAATTCACTATAAGATTCTTAAAACATTTTTTTTACATATCACATTTTATTTTGTAAACATACAAAAATGTATCCACGATATTTACATTATTGCATTGATTGAAGTACATTTACCCGAATTTTTAACTGGTGTAAAAAAAAAAACCAAAACAAAACAAACAAAAAGCTAGGTTATCTGAAAATTCTTGTAATTACTTGTATGCTTAATAGAAAAAGGAGGTTATCAAATTTATCTGTTTAAAAAAATAGATGTCGAGGTCTAGATGTTACGAAATGCGTTGTAAGAGGAATGTGAGTATTATCTGGGTCAGGGCCATTGACCTGATTACATTTGTTTATGTAGCTTTGTCAAAACTACTATAAGTTATGAAATTTCGTAATACCGTAAATCTGGAAATTTTTACGTCGATTTATTTTGCGAATCTAGGTCAAAATGCTGTTGATAAATTTTTATGTTTCAAAATTTTGCTAATGAGTTAATGACCACTCTTTGTTTATATTTTCTTATTGTTGAATTATTTTTAGGAAAATATTTTTGCGAATGCAATGAACTCGCAAATTTGCTAAAAATTTATCTACAGCAAACATTTCTAGATTTACGGTACTTATCTAGTAGTTTAATCGTTAAACGATATGTATTTTTAAAACTGTTCAATTTCTTTTTGTTAATTTAGATAGTACATCTGGATATAAAATAATGTTTACTCAAAGTTAAAAATAATTGGATCTCATTTCTCAGTTTTCAACATATTAAATAACATACAATCAAGTAATATATTAAATATAAGTGGTTTTACTAAATTTGTGCAGCTCGTAGAGCACATTCAGTCCATTTATAAATCACATGTAATTATAAGCTAATTAAACATAGAACAAAAGTTAAGTAAATATTTTTTCATCAAATACTCCCAAGAACTTGTTTTTAAGCCTAAGAAGAATTTATTTTTAAATGAAATATGCAGATAACGAACAGAAGGCAATTTCAAAAATTAATAAAACCCAAAACATCGGGAGCGAAGCACGGACGGATCTCTGAAACGTTACACCAGAGGATGATCTGATGCCACTGGGGAGTGTGCATCACTTGTCGACCGTCACACCCGCCTTGTGGTCCTTGTCATGATCGGGCAAACAGGAAAAAAATATGTAGGCAATATAATGTTTAAATAATGGCTTTAAAATTATGGGAAACGGCAGTCAGCATTCGAAAAAAAGGATAAGTTGTATTTGCTCACAATACCCTTTTAAAAGATTTATCATTTAACTAAAGTGGATGCACCAAGTTTCGATGAAGATTTGATTTCTCGGGTTTACTCAATAGCGAAATCTACAAAAATTGGTGGCCCAAGAGTAATGATGAAACCACAGTATCAGTGAAATGTTAAAGTTTAGATTTTTATTTTATTTTAAATTGTAATCATATCTAGAGTAAGCAGGTTGACAGGGTAAATTTTGGGATGTAATATCAAAGTGCGTACCAAAAATATGCTATGTACATAAATGTACTGTTTTAAATTCAAAATACTTATGTGCTGCCAAACAAATTATGTACCAAAAGCACTAAGATTGTTGGACTTTCTCCATTATAGGTTAAACATACTCAGGACAACTTTCCCGGTTCAAATGCCTTTATTTTGATCACGTGCATGCAAGTGACTTCTGGAGTAGGACGCATCGTTTTTGGAAAGATAGCGGATCTGGCATTCGTGAACAGAATCTACATGCAGCAATGTGCATTCGTGATAATGGGCATTGTGACAGCTTGTATTCCTTTCTCTGCCAGCTTTGAAGGTCTTATAGCTATCTGTCTCATTCTTGGAATCTGTGATGGTATCTTCGTTTGTTTGCTGGGACCCATTGCGTTTGACATAGTTGGTCCCCTGGAGGCCTCACAAGCCATTGGTTTCATGCTTGGAGGATTTTCTATTCCATTTACTGTTGGTCCTCCTATTGCAGGTACCTTTATATAACCTTTGTAAATGAAAAAAAAACTATGATCAAAGATGAAAAATGATTTTGTGTCAATATTTCTCCAGTATATGCTATACAAGACATAAAAGCTGTAGACTGAATGAGCTTATGTGTCGGTAACTTGTCTTTCGTCTGTATTTTTAGATGTTTGTCTGTCTGTTATTTTTGTAGCTCACCTGAGCTGAAAGCTCAAGTGAGCTTTTCTGATCACCCTTTGTCCGTCGTCCGTCCGTCTGTAAACTTTTAACATCTTCATTTTTTTCTCAGGAACAACTTAGCCAATTTTAACCAAATTTGGTACAAAGCATCCTGGTTGGAGGAGAGTTTAACTTGTTAAAAAAGGGCCAAGTCTCATTTTAAGGGGAGAGATAATCAAGAAAATACAAAAATATGTGGGGTCATTGAAAAGTGTTCTCAAGAACCACTGGGCCAGAAAAGCTGAAACTTATGTGGAAGCATCATTGGGTGTAGCGTAGATTCTTATTTGTTCAAATCAAGACCCCCGTTGGAAGGGCTGGGCCACAATAGGGAATCCAAGTTGTACATAGAAATATATATGAAATAGATATTAAAATCTTCTGCTCAAAAACCTTGGGGCCCGAAAAGCTGAAACTTATGTGGAAGCATCATAGGGTAGTGTAGATTCTAAATTATTCAAATCTTGACCTCTGGAGGTAGGGCGGGGCTACAATAGGTAATCCAAGTTTTACATAAAAATATATAGGAAATAGAAATATACAGGAAAAAAACTTTGAAAAATCTTCTAAAGAAACCACAGGCCTGAAAAGCTGAAACTTATATGGAAACATCCTGGGGTTGTGTAAATTCTACATTGTTCAAATCCTGACCCCGGGGTCGGGGCGGGGCCACAATAGGGAATCCAAGTTTTACATTGAAATGCATAGGAAATAAATAATAGGAAAAATTTTTAATTTTTTTTTCTCAAGAACCAATGGGCCAGAAAAGCTTAAACTTATGTGGAAGCATCCTGAGGTAGTGTAGATTTTATATTGTTCAAATCATGACTCCCGTTGGAAGGTCAAGGTCAAGATAGGTATTACAAAGGGGGGATCTGTTAGATAAAAGGATTGTCAAAGTAACACAGGTAAGCGATGTGACCCTTGAGCCTCTTGTTATTATAAACTATAATAATCTTAAGCTTCTTACAGAACACGATTCTGTACGTCATGTTTGATTTTAATCAAAAAGTGTGGTCACTCAAAATTTAATTTAAAATATTAATCAGATTTCATTCTATACTCCAAAAGTTTAGTCTCAATTCATAGAAATTGATTTACAAGTTTACTAAACTGTTTAGGCATATAAATTATGATGCTTGTTCAATATTTTATCAGTTTTTAGTTATTATGCCCCCAATATAGAAGATTCGGAGGTATATAGTTTTTGTACTATAGGTTCAATTATTATGCCCCCGTAACAGAAGAGACGGAGGTATATAGTTTTTGTCCTATCCGTTCATCTGTCTGTTTAGCTGTTGTCCATAATTTTAGAGCGGGTGGGGCTATGGCTTTCATACTTCACAGGTATATCCCTTGTGACAAGACCTTTCTGTATCACCAAATTTGACCTCTTGACCTTAGAGTTTGGTGCAAAATTACCACTCTTTAACCTTGGCCATAACAATTGATAACTTTTGAACAGTTGGTTCAAAGACTTTCATACGTCACCACTTTTCATACTTGACGTAATAAGAGTTTGAATATTTTTCTTTTAACTTTAACCTTGGCCATAATATAAACATTCTTCACAGGTGTGTTATATGTTTTAAGACCTTCCTTTAGGTACTAACAATTTTGACGTTGACCTTTGGAGTTTGACTTGCATGTAAGAAACCCTTGCCATAAGCTGCCATACGGGGGCCATCAGTGGTTCACAAAGACATCTTGTTATAAGCAGTGTTGCCATGTTTTCAAACAGAGAATTAACTATTTTGCCTACAGCAATGGTGCGATTTGAATAATAGTAGTCATCTCTTTATTGACTGAAAAATTTCTCCCTCAATTATTGCAGGGTTTCTTTACGATCATCTACACTCGTATGAAATAGCCTTTGTTGCTGCTGGTGTCCCACCCATCGTTGGGGCGATCATGATGTGTTTAATTCCAAGAGTACAACAGGTAGAGCATTTTTAGGGGAACACAGTAAACTTAAAGTTGTTCTCATATAGAAAACTAAACCATGTAGATTTACAATATTATTATCAGGAGGAAAATTGCAACACTTCATTTCTGAATCTTTAGAAGTTAAAATATTTTTTTTTTAAATAAGTACTATCGGTAGTCTTTTTAAATTTTAAAGGAGTTGAGGTAATGGTTCATTAATGACACTCTTTCAAATGTTTTTGCTCAAGGTATTGGAGGTAAATGTAAAATGTGCATGCTATCTAGTTTCCCCCACCAAATAAATTCAAAACGTGCAATAAAAATTATAATATGATGATAATGACTTTTTGGCGTTTATGAGTACATGTTCATTGACAAGAGTTTTTAACAGGAATTAAAAGTCTAAATTAAATCTTCTTTCAGAGCTACCCTGCAGCAACAGAGACACACACATTTGCTTCGATCTCCATGTTAGATGTCTACCATGCTAGTACAAGTAGATCAGGTATGATGAATTATAAGAGTCATGCATCAAGCTCTAAAGTAGGTAGCCTATTATCTCATATATTTCCTTCTGTCATTTGATTACTTTTGAATTGTTTGATTTACTTTCAATCAAAATGACTGTTTATTACTTAGGTGGACAATTTTCAGTAGACAGGTTTTTTGGTCTTTTATCAAATTGTTTTGTATTGTCAGATTTAGTTGAATACTGTGGTATTTGTTTTTCAAAATTTTTGCATTATTATATCAATATTTGAAGAAAAGATTCTTTTGTTTTAGGTCAGTTAAATCAATTAAATCAAGTTAACGGTGTGAGGGGGCACTCTGGAACTACATCTGAGCTAGAAGTAGTGCGCATTGTAGAACTTCCAGATCCCGCTGACATAGAAAAACTTTTAGATTCACAAAACAACGATATCAAATTCAGGAGCAACGGTTCTAAAAGATCTAAAGACAGTGAAGGTGACTCATCAGAACAAGATTGTGAATCGTTATTAGAGAAGGAATCAAACAGCTGATTAGAGATGTTTGTTTTTTTGTTGTTAAAGTGCTAGTGATCTTAGGGCATGGATGTTTAAGTGCTATAGAATTGTTAATATGAGAGGCTTAACTGAGTAGATAGTCCAAAAAATACATGTATACATAATTATGTATACCCAAGTCGTGCAAAATGCCAAAGGAAGAAAGCTTTACATACTTTTTGTTTTACCACAAAGATAACTTCTATTTTACACAAGAAACAGCCGACGTTGAAATCATTAAGTTTCCTGTATTCAATCGAAATGATTTTTAGTTGCTAGTACATTGTTTGAAAAAAAAACAACAAATAAGTAATGTTAGATTATACAATGAAAGTCTAAATTCAGTTTAGATTTTTAGTTGTTTTAAGAAAAAAAATATTTTTAAGCAATTTTAGATTTATTTACCTAAATTCAGTTATTTAACATATGGTGTGTGTTGTGTATTTTGTCTTTCAGCAGGTCTGATAAATCGTTGTTACTTGTGAAATTGTGTTGTCATTTATGACACACAAATGAGTTATAACGTTTCAAGATTTTAGAGTTGTTGAATGTTTATAAAGAATATAAATGCACAGACAAGTGTATTGCACATTTATTAAATAAATTACAAAAACTATTTGTGTCTAATATTAAAATCTATATCTTAAGGTTGCTTACATGAACATGCATTGAAAGTTAGGAATAGGTTTTATAAAATGTCATTCCTTAATGTAGGATTCTTCTCTGTTTTATGACTAGATGAAAATTTCAATGTGCATTTGCTTATATCTCTTATATATTTAGATGAAAGAGATATAAAAAATAATATTTTTCTTTTCTCATCACAATTGTACAACTTTGAATAGATATGGTTCACTGAGTTTGAAATCTGGTAGGGAATATATTTTTGGCAAAATGCGGGCGTATAAAAATTTCTGATTCTCAAAATTATTAAAGAACAATGAATTTGGTTATAACTTTTACATAATCAGACTTGAAGAATTTTTCATAATAACAAAGGACTAAAGTTCTGAAATATATCAAATAAATGTGATTTTTCCAAACAATCTACAATTATATTAGTTTTCAAAGGCTTCCAATCTAAGTACACAAAACCATGGAGTTTATTTCTGTTTTTGTATCATTTTATATCTGAATATGACTTCTTTACCTTTTTCTTTATTCTTCTTTAAGAATAAGAAAAATTTAAATATAAGGTGCATATAAAAATAACTTATATATCCTGAAAATTTAAGAAAAATAGAGAAAATTCGGATAAGCCAAAATCTATTTACGTTTAGCTATTTACGTCAATTTAATTGGTAATATATTGTAATTATAGATTCTATATGGTAACATCTTTTTATGCAGATAAACAGTTAAACATTTAATCTTTTTTTATAATAAGTATCACATGATTGGATGCAGTTCTGTTTCATTCTTAGTGTCCAGGGAAAAGTTAATGACCTTGACATGACCTTGCTTCTAAAATGAAAAGGTCAAAACCAATCCAAATGATACCATCACGTAGTAATATTGTCTTGATTCTGTGAAAATTTCATTAATTTTTAAATACAAATGTTCAAGAATAACATTTTTATGAGAAGAATCCTACTTTAAACACAGTAGAACACATTGGTTTTTTTATCTTGTTCGAATTATATATGCTAGATCAAATATAAGCTCTTTGGGAAATTCAAATTCATTGACCAAGGGAAAGAATTGGTATTACATTTATTAAAATTATGAATTTTAAGAACAGTAATGAAACCATGTGAAGTGGACAGGAAATTATATTTTATAAAGATGTCAATACTGACAATAAAATTACAAGATAAGGAAACAGCCATTTACCCTAAGGAAATAAATTGAAAGACAATATAAAATGATAAATACGAATTGCTGTAGCTTATTGAAATTGGAAAAATACATGCAATTGAATAAATGTACGATTATACTTGCGTTATAAAATTTTATAATTCTTTGAAATGATTACGTATAGGATAATGTGCTGTAGATTCAAGTTTATTAATTTAAGATCGAAAGACACATTACTTTTAACTCCCAAAAATTATACCATAATAAGCAAAACATTTAAGAGTGCAGTGTTTGAGAGTTGTAAAGACGAAATAATGAAATTTGAAAAAAGAATAAAACAAGGTATGACGGAATACTTTGTAATTTGCATGTATATAAAAGGCAATTCATATACATGTACTGTTAACCCCAATGATATATACAGTGGACCCTCATTTATCCGGACGCTCTGGTTCCCAGTCAATTTGTCCGGATATGTGAAGCATCCGGATATCTGAATCATCAGTTAAACAAGACAGAATAACATTTTAAAATTTCGTTCCGATGAAAAATCGTCCGGATACTGAAGCATCCGGATATCTGGCGTCCAGATATCTGAAGGTCCACTGTATATGGAATTGGATTCCGTTTAAGATCTGCATTTCAGGTTAAATGCAGAAACGCATTAGAAACAAGTTGATTTGATTTAAAGCCCAGCGTAGATTTTCGAGCACAACTTATGTTTAACCAAAGGAAAGGTTCGTGAACGAAGTGCCCCCCCCCCCTTCCCTCCTACACCATGCCACTTATACAAACGGTAATCGACTTATGTATTTAAAATTCAAAACCAAGTTTCTCCAATTGTCCAATTGATTGGAATAATTTATTATAATTTTTTTCATAAACCGTAATTTTTCCAAGTTTCTCGAGTAATTTTTTTCTTAATCTATGAATGAATTAGTCAGTTCATGCACATGCAGTTGAAAGGATTAGAGTACTAATCCGGTCTTTTCTGGAAACATGTCCAGGTACTAGTATCTCTGATCTGATTTTTTTCTTTGTCGGTTATCATTTGCAGATTAGATTATGTAAGTTTATTGATTTATGATATCATCTTATGTCAGAGGCACATCCCCTGTCAATATGATATATTAAAGCAGAAGTATGTCCAATTTATGAACTGTCTGAAAACTCAGGAAAGGGTTAGCACTTTCAACTCATAGTCATCATTTTTTTTATGTTAATGTTTTACTACACACTGAATTGTCAACGGATTTTCCATTATATTTCTTGATCAAGACATGGAGCACACGGCAGGGGGTGCTTACTACTCTTTGGTACCTAATCCTACCTATGATGTTTTAGAGGTCCGTGTTCGTTCTGCTCCTATTTTGTATTGTTTTATTTTAGCTTGAATACTATTTGTTATCTCCATATGTGTCATTCTATTCATTTGACCATCGAATATGGGTTTATTTTACATTGTTTTATTATTGTAGGCATATAAATATTTCGTTTTTATTTTGTAAATTCATATTCTTTATTTCAAATAAATTTCTTGCGTTTGTTTTACATGGACATTGCTCAGTCTGAAAAGAAAAATTCACAGATGTTAACAGTGATTTTTCTTAACGTTTGACGTCCTCTCGAGAATTTTTCACTCATTTGAGAACGCCATCTTCACTTGCCGATTTAGAGCTCCAAATTTTGTTCTATACTCTGCACTTACGGTCATTGAGCAGTGGGGGGGGGGATCTTTTTCGTGCAAGCATCGATCTACTGCGGCATGGGACTAGCTCGAATTCGGTTTATACAGTCTCATTCGAAATACCGATGTCCACGTCCCATATAGTGGGATTAAAACCTGCCACATGAGGATCAACTCCTCACTTCGCGACTCCAGAGCAAATGATCTAACCACTGCGCTTGTCTTATATTTTTGGATTTATTAGGGATATATTGTCTCGACAATTATTTGACAGTTTTACATGTATCTATTGTTTACAATTTGTATATTCAAAAAGGCTTAAAACTACCTACATATAGACAAACTCGGTATTTCATGAAATGAAAAATAATATATATAGTGAAAGCATCCTATATTTGTGGATATTCTAATTATGTATTTAAAATGAGCTGAAAACCAAACGGAATAAACAACATGTCTTAGGCACCATAATAACACGATAAACACGAAGGGAAAGGAAACATGCTAATAGCACGTTCAGTTTATTGGTGTTTTTTTTAAATAAGCTATTCCTGTAAGATATGCTATTGCAATATTGAGAAATGTCGTCAATCATATCACTGAAGTATAGATACTTAGATCACGTGTAATTTTACCACATCTTGTGATTTAGGTTGATTCAACACCAAGTTTCCGTTCAGAAGTTGTTTCAATAAATATCGGGATAAAATTTTCATAAGATATACCTTAATTTTTTTGTGAATTAAGTTTTTCTTTTTATGTACATGTTGCTACGGATGCTTTAGGAAAAAACAATACGCGACTTTCTGTATTTCTGATTGGATCTACAGTTTAATTACCCGAGGATTTTCCTAATGCTAAGGTACAAGCTACAGTGTATGTACTTCTGTAAAAATCTGTATAATTGTTATTTACACTTTCCAACGTACGTTTTTAAATAGTTTGAATAGTTACTGGAGTGAAATATTCCATTGCTGGCAATTTTGATACATGAATAACAGTATTTATTCGTCCGAATCTATAGATCCGGGGCATATATTGTTTTTGTCCTGTCTGTTTGTTTCTTTGTTTGTTTGTCTGCAAACTTTAACCTTCGTCATAACTTTTGAACCTTGAAAGATAGAGAATTCATATTTGGTATACATTCTCCACTAATAAAGCTCTAACAAATGACACACAGGTCAATGACCTTGTGACCTTGTCAGTGACCTATATGCTAAAAATAGCTTTTTTTTAACCTTCGCTATAAGTTTCAACCCATAAAAGATAGAGACTTCATATTTGGTATGCATACTCCACTATTCATGTTCTTTCAAATGACATAAAAGTCAATGACCTTGTGACTTTGATTGTGACCTATATGCTAAATTAGCTTTTTTCAAATTTTGTTGCCGCCGGGCTCATAGTGTTTCACAAACACATCTTGTTTCTTTATTTATGAAACTTGTTTTAAAGTGACACCTATTATATCTTTTTAAGTATTTCATAGAGGCATATTATGAATGCAGGTTACATGTACATAATAATTATTTATTGCGACCCAATGTTGTCTAACTCCTATCTTATTTACCTTGATGTATAATAAAAACAAGGTACCGTAATTTTATTTCGCTGAAGTTTGTTTTTAATTCATGCAAATACAACTCTTTTTTGGCACAAACAGGATTACGTAATGGCAATGTTGTACATTTTAAGCAACTCAAATATCTTTGTTTTTTTATTTCTTTTTTTAGTTGTATAAATGCACATGTTTATTTAGTATTAACGGAAAAGATACAGGCCATGGAATTAATAATGATACTTTTCTTAGTCTTCCATTGCAATATTAAAGTAAAATCTTTCTACTTCGATACCTTATGTGATGGTACAGAATTTCATTTGTAATTTTCTATTTTAAAACAAGAAAATAATGAAAAAATAAAAAAGAGATACATTTGAAAAATTAAAGTATAAATTAATAAATATGAATCATAAAAACTCAATTAATTATCCTAATACTTGGTTCCCATTAAAATTTTAAACACTGCAATGCAGACGCTTGCACCTAGAAATAAGATTGTTTAATCTATTCAGGACATTTAAACTAACAATAGACGTAAGAATATGTGTTACATGGTGTTCTTGAGTGTAGGTGTGTTGGTGTGTGTGATAGTGCATGTTACTCCGGTCTTATAACAGTGTTTTGTCTTGTTAAAAAGATTTGGAATGCGGAATACAAAGTAATTGTGTCGAGATTTTAAGAAGAAATAATTGAAATGTACATCCTGGGGTTGGAAGTGGAGAGTTCAGTCAAATGGGTTTGAATTATGTATGAATATGTATATAATGTATATGTTTCATAATGGTTATAAAATGTGTTTATTATCAAGGGCGGTTAAATGATAATTATAAGAACATTAAGTAATTTGAATTGTTAAAGTCTGTTTTACAATGATTGTACACGTTGGATACCGCACTTAAGGATTGAAGACAGTTTGGTGAGTTGCTTAGTCATTAATAGTCAACAACTGCATGAGCAAAATTACACTTAAAACTTTAAATACTATGGGTCATAAAATTTGTTCTGATTCATTTTTAGTATGTGAAGGTTAAAATTTAATTCATGTAATTTTGCTTTTCCTCAATAAGGAATATTCATTTATACACAATGTTGATATTTGCATGAGTAAAGGTAGTCATAGTTTCTTTTCATAGAAAAGATTTTTTAATAAGACAGACGCATAATTAAAAGAGCAGTGACTTTTTTAAGTAGATTGTACAACAGATGGCAATTTAATTACTGTTTTTCAGATATATTAATATTTAAGGAATGGTTCTATTTCTTGGCCAAATTCTTCGATTATAGCCTGGTTTGGATGTGTTTACGATTTATAATCCGCGAAAGATCAGATGAAAAGAAATAAGAAGGAAAAATTTTTTTGAATTAAATTATATTTAAACGATTAATATAACACATGTATTTACAGCAGAAGATCAGTTCAGTATGTCCAGTCGTGAAGAGAAAAAAGTACCACCAGAAAATGAATCAGTATCTACACCACAGTTGAATAGCGAAATTAATGAAGTATTGATACCTAATGAAAGGGCCATTGAGAAAGAATTTATTCCCCCCGATGGTGGCTGGGGTTGGGTTGTTTGTGTTACGTCCCTCTTGACAAATGGTACAACTTTCAGCATGCTCAACACTTTTGGCATAATATACGTGTATCTAATCAAGGAATATGCCAAAGGAGATCATTCAGTTGCTTTCAAAACTTGTAAGTGGCAAACTTGTCTCATTTGAAGTTTTCACTAATTAAATTTATGGTCAAAACATGTAGCAATTAGGATGCTTTCAGCTGTTATCGTCAAAGAATAATTTTTTTCTTGCCAACACTATTTTCATCAAATTCAATTTAAATTTTTTTAACATTTCTAATTATAGATATAAATACATGTATAAATTGAATAAAGAAGATATAACTATAAATTTGACTTTTTAATTGTATTTTTTTCTTTTGCGTTTTATTTTCCAGCATGGGTAGGATCAGTGTGTATAGGTGTAACATTCCTGATGAGCACTTTTGCCGGTATATGCAATGACCACATAGGAATCCGACCAACAGCATTTTTCGGAGCTTGCTTAGGGGCAATTGGTCTCTTCTCTAGTGCTTTTGTCATTCAACTGGAGCTGCTATACCTCACGTATGGCCTCTTACTCGGGATTGGTGGAGGCTTTATTTATTCTACCTCTTTAGTCATTCTTGGACACTACTTCGTAAAGCATATGGGCGTTGTGAATGGGATCGTGACGTTTGGAAGCTCAGTCTACACAATTGTTTTATCTGTTATTCTGCCAATTGTTCTGGAATCGTTTGGAATCAAATATACTTTTCTTTTCCTTGGAGGGTTGTATTGTATCCTTTTACCATGTAGTCTGACTTGGAAGCCATTGTTCCATAGAAAGACTAACATTTCTCGTGTGGATGCATTTTTGAACGAAAGGGAGCAACAAGGGGATGAATGTTGCAAGTGGGCAAAGAAGTTCTTGAATTTGGACATTTTTAAAAACCATGCATATCTTACCTGGTTTTTGGGATTCGGCATAGCTTTATTCGGATATTTTGTACCCTTTGTACATCTAGTAAGTATAGTTTTTGTACAGTAAGTACTATGTAAATACCATCAAAGTTTAAAGTCCGTATTTTCACGGTTAGATCTTTAAGCAGATTTTTTACTAAAGCACAGTTTTATTTTAAAATATGATTTTAGAAATGAGAAAAGTTTGCCTCTAGAACGAATGTGACTTTTTCTAGAAAGATTCTTTGGTCGTTACTAATTTAATAAAATAAACGTTTTAAGGCCGACTACACCCTTCCTATATTTGTTTCTTTACTCCAATGATTAATTTATTTTGCAGGATAAATATGGTGGTGTAAAATTCTTCGGAAATACATTCACCTTAGAATTATATCAAGTTGTCCTTACATGTGTATTAAGACAAACTGAGTATCGATGACATACATGTATAATCTTCCATTTTACATATAGTCAAAATTAATTGTTTATACTATCTTTTCAGGACATTTTAATTTAAGATTAAATAATATATTTCTTTATTTCAGGTTAAACATACTCAAGACGTGTTCCCCAAATCCAATGCATATATTTTGATCACTTGCATGCAAGTTACTTCGGGTGTCGGAAGATTAGTGTTTGGAAAAATAGCTGACTTGAAATTTATAAATCGAATTTACATGCAACAATGTGCGTTCGTAGTGACAGGCTTCGTAACAGCATGTATTCCATTCAGTACCAGTTTTGAAGGACTAGTGGCTATTTGTCTCATTATGGGCCTTTGTGACGGAATTAGTGTATGTTTATTAGGTCCTATTGCCTTTGACCTTGTTGGTCCACAGAATGCATCACAGGCTATTGGTTTCATGTTAGGTGGATTTTCTATTCCGTTTACTGTTGGCCCTCCTATCGCAGGTGAGAAAACTAATGTCTGCTGGTGTGTGAAATGTATTTGTTATTAAAGATTTAATTCCTGAATGATAATAGATTCATAAAAAATTAATGTATTTATCAAAATCGGAAACTAGCTTTAAAAGGAACAATTTTCAGCCATTACGTTAGTTTTACTATGACTGTCATGCAAACCCAAGCAAAATGCTATATAACTTTTACTTTTACAAATAAATTCTCACCCTCTTTCTTTAGCTTTGTTTTATAACATTGTCGAAAGATTAATTTTTTGAAGTGTTATTTAGAATCTGACCTTATATTAATCTTTCCCGTACTTTTTAGAAAATTTAAATATATAATTTATGAAAACAAACAAAAGAAACAAACAAACAAACGAACAAAATTATTACTGTACTTTCATCATTCTTGCAGGTTTACTCTACGATCATCTACACACATATGATATAGCATTTGTCACTGCCGGTGCTCCGCCCATAATTGGTGCGATTGTTATGTGTTTTATCCCCCAAAAGGCAAGGTTTTACTATTCAATCGGCAACTAAATAATCTGAAAGTCTATAATTTTGTATTTTCAACATATATCCACAACATTTGCATATTTATACAATATTTTTATGTGAGGCAATTTATTTTGCAGAAAAGAACGGAAGCAAAAGAAGCCCACGCATTTTCTTCTATTTCAATGGAAGATATGGATCAGACGAATACAGATAAATCAGGTGGGATAAATGTACATCAAGAATGAGTATGTCCATTAGATTCTGTTTTCCTTTTGGATTTATTATCCTATATGTTGTTACAGTAACATCATATAATTATTGCAATGTTGACCATGATGTAGAATGCTATATTTTCTGACAAGGTACTTAATAGAAGTAAATACATACACAAGTTCGTATTCAATTTGGAGCATCCAAATAATATTTTGTTGGTGAACCTATCCACAAAAATATTTCTAGTGCTTAGAATAATTGGAGTAATGATACATGTAGATATTGTGAATTATATATTTCCAGATATATTCTAATAGTACTTTACAATATTTATCTAGAATTGGAAATAAAAGTTGGAGTGTCCGATCAGATGAGAGACGAATTGCATGAAGAGGAAAATAAGCTTTTAAATTCATCAAACAATGACGTCACATTACGAAGAAAAGGTTCTGAATCAAGAGGATCTATTGAAAATATAGACAATACGTTAAGACAGAACTCCGAACTTTGTTTAAAGAATGGATTTAAACCTTAAAAGGAGTTCAATGGATGTTGACGTATGAAAATATGTTATTTTGATTTCTATTGCAAAATTTTGTGCATTTGAATCAAAGGATGTCGAAAACCGTAGGAAAATGTTGGTTAAGTCAACAAAGGATGTTTTAAACTCAGAACAAGACTGTGAATCACTATAAGAGAAGGAGTCAAACAGTTATTAGATATTTTTGGTTTTCAGGTTAGAGTACATGGATGTTAAAGTAATATAAAAATGTTAATATGAAATGTTTACGGAAAAGATTGGTGAAAGATTGGTGAGGTTGCTTAGATGCAATGAGAGTGAGAATAAGGTTTTATAAAAATATCATTACTAAACTACATGATAAACACATTGATTTTTAAAGTTGTCTTTAAGAATTCAACATGCTTAATCAAATTTTCAAATCATTGGGAAAATAATTCACCAGGTGAGAAAATTTGTATTATTTTTAAACGAGTACATTTATCAAAATTATGAATTTTAGGAAAGTGATACAGAAAAAAAAGAAAGCAAGCACTCTTTAGCTTAAAGGCGTCTACATGTTTGAATACAGATTTGGTGGTTTTTAAGTAATGATAAGACTATAATATATTTTGTAATATTTTAAGTACACTAATGAAATATTTGAAATGGACACTAAAATAATTATAAATTATAAAGATGTTAATTTTCATAATTGAACTACAAAATGAAATGATAAATACAAATTACTGTAGCTTATTAAAATGGGAAAAGTACATGCAATAAATGTTAGATTGTCTTTGCAAAGTTGAATGTTAAAATGTTTGAATTGATTACGAACATATGTATAGGGAAATGTGGTGTAGATTTATTGAATATAAGATCAAAGGACACATTACTCTAAAAACAATATGTTATGTAAGCAAAACATTTAAGATTACAGTGGTTGAGGGTCTATAGAGGAAAACATGAAAATTGAAAAACAAGAAGAGAACTAGGAACGACTTTGAATACTTTGTGATTTGTGTACATATACAAATTGCAGATTTGCGGAACGCAATACATGTATTATAGAATATATTAGTCCGTTTCATACTGCTTTAAGGTCAACGGCGAGTTTTTCCCCTTAATTATCGTTGAACACAGATTCTTTGAAATCTCAAAGTCACTAACACGATTCACAATTGTGTAGTTTTATATGGATTTAGCATCGCATGAACTTTTTGGTGAATTTGTGATGTTTTAACGCTGAAGTCTGATTCCAGCTGACAGTTATTGTCACCAGAAAACATACATACTGAAGGAAGGAAGAGGAAAATAAAACGATTTACGAAAATGTGTTTGAATTGATGTGTAAAAAAACAAGTGATTGTTTAAAACATCAAAGTCCCATATAGTCTGTGTAAAACCAAACAAAAGGTTCGTGAAGGAAGTCCATTCCCCTGAGGACAACACACCACCTTAACAAACGATAATCTGTGGAAACATGTATATTTGTTCTGATTTTTTCCTTCGTCGGTTATCAATTACATATTCAGTTTTACGTATGTTTATTTATTATATCATATTATGTCAGCATTATATCTATTAAGATGAATATTAAGAACAGTTGCATGTCACGTCTCTAAACTGTTCGAGAACCCAATGAACGGTTAAACTCATCCTTAAGCGATGAATAACTCTATCCTTGTGCTAAAGAGGAATGTAAAACTGCTGAAACATTTTAATAAAGTACGAGAGCATGATATTATTGTAAATTTAAAAAATTCAATAATGTTGAAAGGCATCGATTTTGATTTAAAGCACTTTTATCTAGGTATTTAATCAAATGTTCAAAGGGAGGTTAGTTAACGAGGCCCAATCTAGTTAGATTTTACGAAAACGATATGATAAAAAAATTCAATTCTTGGAAATATATTTGTTTGTATTATGCCAAGAAAAATTAGAGTGAAATTTTGTTACATTGCCTTTATTGTAGTTAAATGGGGGCACTTTCAAGATATGGACCATTTTTCGTGTTTTTATACACAATTACATACTAAACTCCCATAAAAACAAAGTAATTGGCAAATAAAAAAAATATAAATGATAAAATGTTTTGTTTTTTACATATATCATGTGATTTTCATTCCTCTTTTAAAAAATGAAAAGAAAATCGGAGGTAGCCTTTATTGCAGTGAAAAGGGAACATATCAAAGCACAAAAATAGGACTTATTTTATCCATCTAGATATTTATATAAGACGCAATGGGTTTACATAACATCAACAAACGATTGTAATACTGTATTAGTTTCTAAAAATTAAATTATTCTTTCATTTTGAAATAATTTTCTCTCCATGCTTGATTTTTTTCTTTACACACGACGTTGTTTTACGTGGAAAAAAGAGGAAAGGGGGGGGGGAAGCGACAAAATTACAAAAAAATAACTAATAAATTTTTATCATAAAGAAAACAAAATATGGTGGTTGCATTTAAATGATTCAGAGACTTTTTTAAACTCAAGCTAATCCATGCACTATTAAGTCCGCAATAAAAGGGGATGTGAATTCATAAACTCTTCAACATGTTCAAGGAGAAAGACTGAAATCGTTATTTTTCAATTTGGTTGCAGTGTTTGTTTTTTTCTAACTCACTGAATGAAATAAAACAAGATAAAATTAATGAACATGTACATGTACCCAGAAATTGATACCTCAAAATAAATTATGTTCTACCAGTGATTATTGATTTAAAAAAACCCTGATGTAAATAATAGAAATGCCAGAATGAGCCAGCTTTCAATATGCACAGTCAGCGAAACATTTTAGCGCAATTTGACGTCATTTTAATTGTGACATTATTGTTTTCAATTGTGACGGCGGTCAAGGGTACTGTGACGTGCCTGAGTTGACGCTGCGTTAAAACGTTTGCGCAGATCAAGTAGATTGGGCCTCGTTAATTCCGTTAAAATCAATAGTTATATTTCTTGTCCTTTTTATTTCTTCGAAACTTAAATTTTTGTAAAAAAAAATATTCTACAACTAAAATCTCTTAAACACCAACACACTAGCGTTTGAAAAATAACAATTTTAAAATAAGGATATGCAGATAAAGAACAGTTTTTAATCTCAAATTCCATTAAACAGTACAAAATAGGAGCAAAGCAAACACGGACCTCCGAAACACCAAGGGGGGGGGGGGGGGGGGGGGTCAGGTGCCATCAAAGTGTATAAAAATGGAACGTAATAACTTTCTACTGCATCGCAAATCTTTCAAAAGGGAAAGAGAGTAAATTTTTAAACTTAAACTTTAGGTGATACTGAACTTCACTGAATTTTGAATACCATGACTAAACACAATCTAAATATCTTATATTAATATTTTAATTATTTTATATATTTATGATATATTAAAATGAAAAAATAACATATGGTGATAACAAACTGTATTCAAGATCAAAAGTACGTAAATCAATAATACAAAATAGGAGCAGGGCAAACACGGACCTCCAAAGCATCAGAGGTGGGATCAAGTGTCATGGAGGATTGGGCATCCCCTGTCGACTGGTCACACCCGCCTTGTGCTCGTTGGCATGATCGGAAAATAAAGAAAAATTCCTTCGTCAATTCAGTGTATAAATAATGGACTAAAATTAGTATGAAAAATGTCAGTCTGCATTTGACTCAACGATAAATTGTATTAGCTGACAAGGTCATTGTATCGACCAAAGAATTTACGAAATGATGACTTCAAACAAAACTCCTGATATTCTTGTTTCATCAACTTGTTTGTCAATAATTTACCTTGTTTTAGAAATTGTTCATACGTAAAGCAGGCTCTTGTGTATCAAATCAACTGAGATATATATATAAACACATATGCAGGTGATGAATGTATATTGGTGCAAAAGTAAGGGAAGTTGACGATTGAAAAGTTAAAGGCATCACGTTTATCATAGAGCTTGGTCGTTAGATTACCATTAACATCTTTTTTCAAGGAAATGTCCAAATATAAATCTGATGTGTCAGACTCGGTGACATGCTTTATCGCAAGCTCAACGGGATATATCGTATCGACATAAGTATGGAAATTACCATTCTTAATTGACAACACGTCGTTGTGAACAGATGAACAGAATTTCAAACATAACAGACAAACAACTGAACTTTTTAAAGCAAATAATAGTTGATACATTTTTTTAATCAAAAAGGAACTTTTAGATGTTTTCTTTCGTTTTTTAAAGTGTATATTGTGTAAAGACCATTTTTATGATCTTATAAAGACATTACAACAATGAAAAACAAAGTATTAGTGTATAAATGACTATTTTTTTATGTTTAACTTATGAATTGTCAGAGTTTTTCATGATTTTTATGAATCTGTATTTACTGAACATAATTTATGATAATGAATTTATGTACGAATTATTGGTGAAAACATTTTACTATTTGAGACAAATTTCTCCAGTGGCATTTAATATTTCCCCCCAAAGTGCACCAAAAAACCCATATCTACATTTTATCCTACAGAAAATTTATTTGAATTTTGAGACTCCTCCATAACAGTACCAAACCGTTTGATTTTTCTAAAAATGCATTTAAACCGAGGTCAACATACTAGTTTAACAACAAATTAAAAACAATCTTCGTATTTTTTGCATAAAAACAGCCTGCTTCCCGGTATACATAATATTATATGTCTAAGATTTTAGAATTGCTACAAACTAAAACTCGATCAATTGCCTAATTTCTTTCATTGCTGTGTAAAGATAGGTCTCAGTAAGTCCAGATTTACAATAGTTATGTCCCATTGGCCGCCATATTTGAGGTCAATATGCACACAATCCTTCATTTTTCAACCGCCTTTAACTTTTTATACTGGCAATTAAATATTGTGGAGTAAGAAACATTATAAACTTTTGAGCTCAATTTCAGTCAGCTATCTTTATATTTCATTTATGCGCAAACCATTTGTTATGGCATGTGGGTAAATTTATACAAACGTATATTTTAAGATGAGAGAATTTTTTTTTCGAAATGACATGACACCGTAATATATCGATGTTGTGTGCCACATGGTATCTGAAAATGCTATATTTACACTGAAAGACATGGAAAAGGCACTTATCATTTCACCTTCACTCCAATTTATAGAATTCTAACAAAGGAAAAATATATTACGATGTTTCTATCAGATACTTTTTCCTTAAAAATGCTAAACAGATTACACTCATATAATGTGCTAACTATCTATTAGAAATCATTTTTTTCCAAGATAGAAGAAAACAAATTTGATTGATGGAGGACAAACCAATCAATCCAAAATCTACAAATGAGGAATATACTACACACTTCTAGTTTCACAAGCATTATGCTAAAATTTATAATAATTGAATAGAATTTCTTAAACGATTACACATCATACATATTAGGATTCTCTTACACGATTTTCAAACAAATATTGTGGTCTTTGAATTTTTAAGTAAGTTTGGGGAAATACTGATTTCAATATATTCCTCTCTTTTAACCTTTACAAGTTGACCTTTTTTTGTTCAATAAAAAAGAACAAACATCTGGAATTATATATATAGAGGATATCTATATTGTGTGATTTGATATTGGTTTTATCCAACGAGTTGAAATGGTGTAAATATTTGCGAGGCTTGCCGTAATCAATGTTTTACACTGTTTCTATATAGAACTCAGTGTAAAACATTGATTACGGCAAGCCTCGTTATGAAGTAAAATAAAGTGGTTTCTATATAGAACTCCACTTTATTTTAACGCAAAACCCATTGTGACGTCACAACTGTGGGATAAGGAAACGATATCACATGAGCTATATCAACGGGATAAAGGGGTAAACATGGGATAAATATAGGATCTCACATGATATATCACATATATTTATCTCATACGACTTTCGTTTTAAAGAAACTTTGAGACTTCCCCTGCGAAAACATGAATGATTGCTAATTCAAATTGATGACGTATAACTTGATGACGTAGCACCGTTGATGTTGACATGCCTCGAAAGAAAGTAGATAATGTTCGAAATTTAGAATGTTTGCTATCTGCGTCTTTGAAAACATTATGTGACAATTACTGGAGCTTTACATCAAACGAACTTCTGACTGAAAGTTGTAAGGACCATGGGATCGTGAAAATTAACTCTTTTTATGGTGGCAGTACAATACGTGTTAGGCAATGCAACTTTTAGATTTATTGTTGATCCATGGTAAGTTAAAACCTCCATTACTCATGTAACTAGGTAGGTACACGTAGTATAATATAAGAAAGCATTACTGAAGATGTTTAAGGAACATTTTTATAACAACAACTAAACTGATAGGCTTTACTTTCGCCGAAAACGATTTAAGGGGGGGGGGTGTGACATCCGTCTTTAAGTAGCCAATATACAGCATGATTCAGGTACCTTGATAAAAGAAGACACTTCTTTTACATATACGAGACTTTTTCTTGCTTTTAACGACATTTTTGCTCTTTATCATTCATTTCATAAGGTCAATAATTTCTACAAATAAAAGTTTCAATAAAATAAAATCTCGAAGCGAGGGATCGTGTCAAAACCGGAAGTGCTATTGATAAAGCATCTACCCGTGGATAAAGCATATGTTTATTCAACGGACCACACGTATGAGATAAATTTATTTATTAGAATTAAAAGATACAAATATAGCCTCATGCAAGAGAAAAAAATTCTGTTGCAAGGTAACCGTGCTTTTTACAAAGAATATGCGTAAGCTATGGTTCAATAATATTTATTCTTTTCAGTTTGATTACGTGTTAAAATTTTAATATTATTATTTACTGGATCAATTCGAGAAAAAAAATTTATGT
Source organism: Saccostrea glomerata (assembly GCA_003671525.1). Lineage (NCBI taxonomy): Eukaryota > Metazoa > Mollusca > Bivalvia > Ostreida > Ostreidae > Saccostrea > Saccostrea glomerata. The sequence continues at coordinate 2,243,542 of PRKT01000016.1, read as the reverse complement.
ATGGACACTGGGTTCGTATCTTTATTTTCAAATGTGACATTTTAGAAATAAGCCTGGTGTATAATTTTTACACCACGTCAATTTTAAAAAATAATTATTCTTCCATCAGTGAATGATACTTTTTTATTATAAACTAACCAACATGTTTTGACATGAATATAATGTAATGTGTATATATAATGATCAGTAATCAATCTAAAAAATCCAGTAAACAAAACGAAACATAAACTTGGCATAACATACATACACCATCTTGGAAACACCAGATGTTGAATCAGATGTCTAGAAGGTATAAAGCATCCTCTGCCGACCGATTAAATCCACCACCAGCCTTGCTAATGTATCAGCTTACTAATTTAACTGTTTATCAATGAGATATATTGCTTATTTATGAAAAAAGTATATGTTATTTATCCTTTAAAATTTTAAGCATGAATGTCAAAGTTGTTAAAGTTGTTAAGCTGTACAAAAAACGGTTTTGGATATTCAATCATATGCTGATGGAATTCAATATGTTTTGGGGAAGTAGATATCTGTAGGGAAAGTCAGGAATACGTTCCGGGTTTTGTGAATTCCATTCTTCGATTTTCTTATTTCTCGTAGAAATAATTTTTTCTACATCTTTAAGCTCCATCTGAAATCTAAAAATGCAATATCATATTACCAAGGCAATATTTTCTTGAAAGATGTGTAATAATCTCATATTAATGGGGGAAAAACGGGAATAAAAGTTTCTTATGCATTCATATTCAGATATTTATCCTTACATTTTTGTTTTTAGAATTTAGCTATCGCTATATCATGTAATGTGTTAACTTACGCCTTGTATATTACTTACATGGTGACTTGTAGCGTTTAGCTTATAATTATAGTGCAGTCCCATGATCAGCATGATCAGTATCAATGTTAAATGCTTAAGCTGCAAGTGACTGTGCATGGTGTAAATTGTGAAGGAAATCAAACCCACCAACACCTCGTTCAACCGTACCATTGGTAGTTATAAAATTAAAACTGTTTTATCATTTTGTTTGTTAGCCTATTGCTTTTTATCATCTAAGTTAAACATTTTTTCACCATAAATGTTCGATAACATTTTATTTTTGATTACTATCATGCTGTATTTTAAAGTTTTGGTAGACCTAACTCCAGGTGTATATATATATATAAAATGTAGAGACACACACATGACATAGAATTTCCAAATTTTCATGTCTTTCCTTCGTGTCATTAATACATATTTACATGTACAACTACATTGATTTCTTAGTTTTGTATTCCGACCGAAACCAAGCTGCAGGAAACAATATGAATGAATGTTATGAATCTGAGCATATGGAAGGCATAAAGTGACATTTGATATCAATGTCAATCATCAAATGTGACATTTCTTAATTGAGATATTTAACTAAAATGTTAATATTTGTTAAACTATGTCCGTTGTGATGAGAGTTAAACGCAAAGACTGCGCATATTATCTGCAGATTAATTAAACCAACCTTTCTAGCAACTTGAGTGCCTTGGAGTCCATTACATCTGTGTATTCCTTCTCGTAATAGCCCAGGTGGTTTGTCAATACCATTGTAAGGATTTTCATAAGACTCAAAGTGGATATGAATTGAGCTCCGTTCGGCATGAGTGCATCAATATCTCCTGGGGCCTGTAGTATGAAGTTTTGAATAAAGTTTTTCTAACATATTACAAAAATATAGAACCTTAATGAACATTGTGAAGATAATTTACATAATGAAATCTATTAAGATTTAAACATTAGTTACATTTTTTTCGCCATCTAGTTGCAAGGAAGCTGGATAATTTGGAGGAAAGCCATAGTGATCAAACTGAGGGAAATTTGCAGCAGAGTGTTCCACACTGCAGATGAAGATAACATTGGTCAAGGTCTTAATTACGTTATCTCTATTATCAAATTCAGGGATGCCCTAAAAAAATAAATTAGAATTCAAACGTATTACATGTAAGCTATATTCAGGCAAGCAAATAATTAATAATATCGGTTGGTATTGAATTAATTTTACGAATTCCCTTACAGGGTAGGATTAAACGCTGCATACCTTAGCTTCTATTAAAATTGCCACAAGAAAGTTGTACTATATATTGTTTTCATAAAGTATTTAATAATCATCTGTCATGGGTTACTTCATGTAAATTGTGCATTTTGTTAAAAAAAACTCTCTGACATGTTTTGGAAGTCAGAATCCGAAGTTACTTTCATTTTTGTACGTTTCTCACCTGTATGCCACATCCCCCAGTACCATTGAAATTTCTTTTTTTCATGAGCTCTCCTCTAAAGTCCTGCAACTCGTAGTCTTCTACAACGTCACTGCTGTCATCTACATTGATAAAAAACAACCAGAATCACAAATCTATTTTTTGATTTCAATAAAATCGTCGATTTTAATCATAATGACAAAACTTCGATGTTGAATTAAAATACTTGATTCGCAAATTGTTCTTAATTACTTTATTCATTTATTCTCTCAACTTAAAGATTATATACGAAAAATATGTACAAACCATAATATTCACTGATGTAGCCAGAGACAAAATTTTCGATAACCTTGTGGACAAGTTTTGCATCATCTCTGAAGAAGTACCCTGGTAACTCTGGTTCAGACTGTGAGGTTAATAATTATAACACATAAATGGAGTCTATTTCTTGTAATTTTTTTTATGTTCGGAAATCCCTTTAATTTGAGTTGTAAAAATGCCTATAATATAAAAATATCCTTAAAAAGAGAGACAATCTTTGCATTTTGCATTGCTTTTCGCTTAAATACCTCTACATTTCTTTCTTTTAGACCCTCTAGAAAAGATCCATGTTTATCAAGACGCAATTTCTGGTTGCTGTTATAAAGTAAACACTATCTAATATTAAAACAAAAGCCTTCATTTTTGTATTACTGATCATTTGTTACAGTGTGCATGATGATAAATTTCAATGTTTAATAAAGAGTAAAAACTGATTTACTGCTCACTGCTTTGCAATCAAAACCAGCATAGTTTCTCTTGAAATCCACATATCTTCGTCAACAAAACCATTTTTATTTAGGAGGACTCCGATTTCAATACTATAAATATGTAAATACTATAAATATATATTTGAAGTTACAGATCTATTTTTTGTAGTTTCTTCTTTGTTTAAAAAGTACCATTTCGTTCTCTGATAATCAAAATATTAATAGTCGATCTCAATTTGTAAAAAAAACATTCTTTTAAAAAAAATGTTGCAAGAAAAACAGACGACGAAAAAGTAATAAAACGTTGAGCAAAACAACAAAAGCACATACAATATCGATAGAAAATCAGTAAAAAACGAGACACTTCCTTACGACCAATACACAGAGAAATCCATGGGTTTCATGTACATATATATTCTTAGGTATTTCTTTGAGTTGCATGTTTTGACGTTGCAAAAAAAATCATTTATGAAATTCAATTAAAATAAAAGAAAATAAATGAATACACACATGAAAAATAAACAAATAAATAAATGACATCAACTTGGTACTTACTTAATAGAATGCATGTATCGGAAATGTGGGGCTAGCAGCTTCAGAACAGGGTGTCTTTCTGAGAGATTTCTATGAGCACAGACACTGACACCTTCCATCAAGAGATGTGTAAAACCTGCATTTAAAAAAAATGCTTCTAAGGACGACCATAAATCGAAACATATTGTACATTGTATTTCACATGATGGGCTAAGAAAACAGACTAAGATGATGGTAATAATATTAAGCAATTAGATAGAACTCACAAACTGCATTTAAAACAAGAGATGTTTGTGAAACACTTACATATATGCCCCAACCCTCCCCCAAGTAATTGGAAATTTTTCTAAGTCCAAGGTATATACTTCTTTCAAAAATAGCTCTATTGTAGCCAAAACAGAAATTCACGTATGTATTATTTTGATAAAGCTGTATACTGAATTTCAGTTCAGTATGTGCAACCTTTGCGAAAAAAATTAACAGAAACTGATTGTAGACCGACTGACTGACCGACCGACAGACAGACAGACAGACAGCAATGAAGCAATATGCCCTCCCTTCTTCGAAGTTTGGGGCATAAAAAGCCCACGGGTAGAAAAGCATTTTTTATAAAAGGATCTTGTTTTGCAAAATATTAAATAATGAGTTGATTAAGGTAGAACATATGTCGGAAAATTCTTTGTCAGAAGATTTTCAAACTTTTCAAAATGATAAAACAGCCCTCGGTTATTAATCAGTAAAATTGAGCTTATGACATTTTTCCTTCATTACATGCGATAGTCTTGGGTTAAAATCTAGTATATGAAAATTTCCTACAGGTACTCTCTAATATAAAAATGTATTCAGGTAGGATTCTTCTCTGGTTTCTGACTTGATGACATATTCAAAGTACATTACTTTATATGTCTTATATATTTAGGTGTGAGAGAATCAAAAGACCACATTTTTCTTTCCTCATCACAATTATACAACTTTGAATAGAAATGGAAAACCGCGTTTGAAAACTAGGAGAGACTACAATTTTGCAGAATGGTAGCATATGAAAATATCTTTACAGATTTGAGCCAAAAATCAGTAAAAAGTATTTTTTTTTCTCTTAGTAAATGATCCAAACGTTTTGTTTTTGTATCATTTTGTATGTTTACTCAGTATGTGACAACTTTACCATATATAAAAATTGAAATGTATGAAGTATATAAAATAAGTAATCTATCCTAGAAAATCATAAAAAAGTAGAGAAAATTCGGATTAGCCAATATCCCTTTTAGTTTAATTATTTTTGTCAGTTTGGTAATATCATCTTATAGTCACTTTATTGTAGTATCTTTTTATGCAAAAGAAAAAACATTCAATCTTTTTAAATACGGATCGCATTATTGGCAACAGTAACACAGAACTTTTTTATGATTAATGTCTAGGAAAAAGGTAATGATCTTGACCTGATCTTGCCTCTAATATAAAACGGTCAAATTTAATCTTACTGATACCATCACTTAGAGATATTGTCTCCTTGATTCTGAGAAATTTTCTTTAATTTTCAAAAGAAACAAGAAATATGAGAAGAATCCTATCATAAGTCATTTTGCTTTTTGACCAAAAATTTACTCTTCAAAAAAAGTAAAGCATAGTAGGAACAATATCCTGAATAATGTTTGATGATTTTTTCAGAGGGATATGACGCATTCGAGTAAAATGCATAATTTTTTTTATGCAATTGTTAACTTTACAGCTATTATACAAATCTCACAGACAATCTTTTTATACCCAAATGAGTGATTGATTCATGATATTGCGCGTCCATCATGTCAAATTTCATTTTTTCTATTGTCCACTTTTCAATTTTTGATTTCTCTTCTTTATCTTTCTCAGAAATAGGTGAAAAAATCTAAAACCAAAGAAAAATTTATTACTTGTTATAAATTTGAATATTCAGAGATGCATTAATGATTTTTTTCTTTACAATAAAACTCCTTTGAATAACTAGTTTAACTTCGAATATATTATTAAACATTATTCATTTGTTCAATGAGTTCATTAAACGTTTAAATATGCAGAGAATTAAAAAAAAATATCTCCAAGCGTTTATCTATTATACACATCTTTGCTGAAATCCTAGTTCACCAAACGCCACCATGAAATCAATATAGAAAATGTAGGCTATGTTAAATTTTTTTTTTTTAGATTTTTCTCAGTAACATGTATAATTATTTAATTGTTTAGAAGTATTTTTGTACCTTGTTGGCACGTTTATCAAGAATGGCAACTGGCATCAACTTGTTCTGGTAAACAACAAAAAGGGCCACTGGCATTGGTGTCTAAACATACTTTTAAAACTGTTATTTCTGCTTGATATATTGGTCATTCGGAATGCATATAATTGGATTAAATTCAGATACTGTAATTAATTAACGCATATTCGCATGCCCGATAAAAAATTATCTTTTGCAAATCATTGTCGTTAATGCCTTTTATAAAACCGGAAGTCTTAAATCATTCATGTTTACCCTCTCTTTTTTGGTCTGTGCATCTAGTGCAATTTGTGTAAGATCCACTATAAAGAACTGCAATTTCTCAGGTGTATGTTCATTCAAATAGGGGTGGTCTTTGTCATTCAAACACTCATGAAATCTGTAAAGTTATTTGAAATTGTTTGTTTTGAATTACTTATAACAGCATCACAATTATTTTTAAACATGCAGTGTTGCAACCACTATTGAAATAACGACCGCTATTGAAATAATTATATCAATAGTGGTTGAGAGTGCATTTCAATAGCAAACATAGTTAGTAACCACTATTGAAATACGACCAATATTGAAATAATTATATCAATAGTGGTTGAGAGTGGATTTCAATAGCAAATATAGTTAGTAACCACTTCTGAAATACGACCACTATTGAAATAATTATATCAATAATGGTTGAGCGTGCATTTCAATACTGTGGTTTCATCATTATTCGTGGAACACCAATTTTCGTGGATTTCGTTGTTGAGTTGATCCACGAAATCAAATGTTCAACGAAGGTTGGTGCCTCCATTTTGATTTACAATAAACCTTTTAAAAGCTCATTCCGACTTTCGTTAATATATATTTATTACCCTTACCCCCTTTTTTCCTCAATAGATCGACTTTAAAGACCTATTTTTCCTTTTTTAAAATAATTATTTTAAAAAATGAGGATATAATTTTAAATAATTATCTGAATTTTTTTTTTTAGTGAAACGTTTTGCACGGAGATAAACAGCACGTATATATAGATCTGTCAACTCAGTGCATATACCAATCAGCGATATACCCCCTAAAGCCATAGGATGATAATCAGGCGTAAATGTGTTAAATTGTTTTCTCAAACGATTTAAGTGTCCAAACCCCAATTATCACCTGTACAGTGAAAACAACAAATTACCGTTACATAAAAAATCTGATAGAGATAATTTATTAATCTCTGCCGTTAAACATGCTAAATTCAAACAGTTAAATTATCAACACAATTTAATGCTATTTGAATTTTATCTGTTTGCTTAGAAACATATTTTTGTTATACATGAGGTAATGGGTATACATGTATGCTGCGAAAGTCCTGTCATTCATGGCTGAATTATTGTCGTTCATATTACTTGTTTTCAAGCGGATGTTGTACCCATCGCGCATGATCGCACGTGAATGTGTTTGTTCCGAGATCTTCAAACAAGGGGTCTGGATGTCTCTGTCAAGTCCCGAAACACGCCGTGCTTGTGAAAATGAGTAACTAACGCCATTTTGTGAATTGAAATAAAACTTAATTGTTGTTACTTTTAATATCCCGTTGCAACTTAATTACCGTCCGTTTTCCACTCTTGCGATCATAATTTTTGTCCGTATTCCACACTTGCGAATTAAAGGAATAATTCACTGTTGAAGGTTCCGACTTTTGAAAAGCCAATGGAGATAAATAAATAAATAAAGAGTTTTCTCCTGTTAGTAATTTTCTTAAAATATATCTATGTATCCTAACATTGTAAATGGCACAATGTTCCCGCCAATGCATAACGACGAAAGAAAAAATGAAAATATAGACAATTTTTTTTTCTGTTAGGACCATTATCCACGAATTTACGTATCCACGAAACTGTGATTTTTACTAAATCCACGAAAATTGATGCCCACGAATATTAATGAAACCACAGTAACAAACATAGGTAATTACCACTATTGAAATACGACCACTATTGACAAAATTATTTCAATAGTGGGTGAGAGTGCATTTCAATATAATAACCATTGGTTTCAACCACTATTGAAATACGAGCACTGCTGAGATAATTATTGAAAAGTGGGTGAGAGTGCATTTCAATATGGTAAGCATAGATTTCAACCGCTATTGAAATATACTATCTGTATTGAAAGAAAAGTTTCACCGTGTCAGCAACTTTTGCAATAATTATTTCAATATATATTGGATTCATTGTTCAATGCACTATTAAAATCAATAATTTAATCCATATATTTTATTTCAAAAGTGAACATTATTTCAATAATGGTTGCAACCTATGTTTGTTATTGAAATGAATCTCACCCACTATTGAAATAATTATTTCAATAGTGGTCGTTTTTCAATAGTGGTTATTACCTATGTTTGTTAATGAAATGCACTCTCAACCACTATTTAAATAATTATTTCAATAGTGGTCGTATTTCAATAATGGTTATTACCTATATTTGTTATTGAAATGCACTCTCACTCACTATTGAAATAATTATTTCAATAGTGGTCGTATTTCAATAATGGTTATTACCTATGTTTGTTATTGAAATGCACTCTCAACCACTATTGATATAATTATTTCAATAGTGGTTGTATTTCAATAGTGGTTACTAACTATGTTTGCTATTGAAATGCACTCTCAACCACTATTGATATAATTATTTCAATAGTGGTCGTTATTTCAATAGTGGTTGCAACAATGCAGTTTGGTTTTTCTGTTATACATGTAAGATTGAAAATCTTGTCACCTGCTCATATAGTCGACATAATTAAATATACAGAAAACTCAACAATGAACTTATAAAATGGTTTTAAAGTTATTAAATCCAATTTCTAGCCAGAATGATAATTAGATACTGGGAATATTCTCATCCATTGCCTAATTAGCTTCAAAAAATGGTTATGCTACAAAATTAGATTTTGGACTTGGCCAAAGAATACGTGCATTATATATTTCTGAATGAAAGAAAAATACATGTCCCCTCTATTAAATTTGAAAAGCTTACTTATGCGGTACTTCTTTGATGGCTTTTATCAAACTTCTATTTACACCGTTCATTCTTTTCCATGCAAACCAGTGGTCTGCGCTTTGAAGATCTGTTGTCTATCAAATTAAAAGAATAAGATAGTTTTATCACTTCAATGTTAACATTTAAACACTAATTTAAAAAGTTGTTTTTATGTTTAGAGTAAAAAATAGCTTGTTATATTTCATGCAATGCATAGGTTTAGTTTAAAACAACAGAATTAAAGTTAAGTGTGTTTATAGCGAACACACTTACATTGATGCTTGAAGCGAAGTAATTTTCATTCCCCCTAATCGTGATTTAAAAATATGTTGTTAACTTAACGAATATACATGTAAATAATTATTCTCATAAGGAAGTCCAAGTTCCCTATTTCCTCGTTATAAGTTTGTTTTAATGTATATATGAAGCTTTATTTTGATCTAAGAACATAAATACATAATGGTGTTTTAAAAAAAAGTATAAATCGTAATTACTTTTTCATGCAATATCTTTAGTAATGTAAAATTTTAGTGCTAAATTTTATAATCATTTCATTTCTAAAAACTGTAAAAAAAAAAATAAATTGTTCAATATTTCATAACTATGTCAAGCCGTAAGAAATGTGTAATTCTTAATACATAGCAACATAATCCAGTGCAGTCGTATGCATTCTGGAAATCAATATGAATAATGCATGTCATGCGGGTATTATACAGAAACTTGTTATCTGACGAGAAATCTATATACGCGGGTATTCCTCAAGGCTCAATATAGGGACCTCTACTATTTCTTAGACATGTATATGTTAATGATACTGCTGAATAAATGACAAGTAGCTTGTAGATTATTTGCAAATAATAACTCCCTGAAACAGTAATTCAAATGTCAATACTATTGAAATTAAACTGAATTCTGATCTTAACAAGCTAGAAATTTGTTGGAAATAAAGGCCTCTTGAATTCAATCCTTCTAAGAACTAAAGCAATATATTCTAGCCTAAAAAAAGGTGTTATTCATCCTAAACTCGTCTTCCAGCAAAGTTAGCTAGAGTTTGTTTCTTCGCATTAACATTTTTGGATTTTTTCTCTCAAGATCTTTGTTGGTCTACACAGTCATATTAATACTATTCTAGCTAATGCCTATTAAAAAAAATTGGGCTTCTACCGTAAAACTCTTTCACTAATGTACACAACATTCATAAGGCCACAGCTAGAATACGCTTCCTTGGTGTGGGCTGGATGTAATTAATGTAGGTGACAGCAAAAAATTACAATTATGTGGTGCTAGGATTGTAACAGGCTCAACTCTATAATCCTCTAAAATGCCTTTTACTTTGAAACTGGATGGGAACCGATAAATTAAAGAAGGAAAAAGACTAGATTAACTACACTGTACGAGGGCTGTTCAATAAATGATTTCGTGAACTCTATGACATACAACACAAATATCATATGACATTTAGCTTGACTTTTTCGCATGATTGAATCTTTAATGAATTGATATCAGTTGATGTGACCACGTTTCATCTCATTTTTGCATAGAAGCTAGAAAACAAGAGCTATTTGAGATACTGCATTTAAAATGAATGGTGAAGAAACAGTTAACTAGAGTGAAATTAAGCTGCTGTAAAACTTGATAAGAATCCGAAAGACAAATTCACGGTAATTTGTGAAATTTATAGCAACCAATGCCTGTTTTATAGACACATGAGCAAGTGGATTTCAATGAACAATAATGATATAATGGGCATCAAAAATTGGTACCGTTCTTGACGACAATGACTTAAAACAACCAATGATCTGTTTGTAAAAATTCAACAAATTATCACTTGTCATGTATGATTGACTAAAAAACACATTGCAAATTTAGTAGGCATCAGTTTGGGGGTAGCTCACATTATTTAAAGAAACATTTGACAGAAAAATGCTTAGTAATAAATGGACACCCTATGTTTTGAAAAATGAGCGTAAACGACAGCGTGTAAGAATATTTGAATAATTATTTTGAAAAATCAGAAATTGTACTTATCCACGTTTGTCTGATATTCAAATAGATAATGAAACATGAATCCATTGCTTTATTACCCTCAAAACATTTTTACAATAATTGACAAAAACAGCAAAGGTCTGAAAAGAGCAAAGAATTACAAGAGGACAAATAAGTTTTAGATGCCATTTTCTTAAAAAATTATTGGCCTTGCTGTTCAAATTCTTATTCGGGAAGGCAGTTCAATATCTGGAGGAGTCTTGAAAGCAATTTTTTTGCAAAAATTCGAAAGGATTTTGAGAGGAAGGAACTAGAATCAGGAATCCATTACATTAAATTTCTTCATGACAGCGTCCAAACCCTTATTCCTTGAAGAGTAAAGGAGTTTTGGGGATAAACAGAAAGGTAATACCGTGTAAGTAGAAATTTTAGCGAGAGGCAAATTTAGCGATTTCTACCTTATAATATGCTTTTTATTTTTAGCGAGAAGTAATTTTAGCGATTTTGAAATGCTGACTAAAGAATCTAAAAGAAATAATTCGCAATTTTTTTTAGCGATATTCAATTTAAGCGATGTCAGCACCCTCGCTAATAATGCCAAAATTAAATCCTCGCTAGAAATTCTACTTATACGGTATTTTGTCACACAATAATATTCGCTAGATCTGTCACCCTTTGAATTGTTTCATTTTCGAAACTTGAACAAAACACCCTTTAGAAAGAAGAAACAAGTTCAGGAAATCATAGGATCTGCCATAATCCAGTATACGAAAGGTCATACTAAAAAAGGAGTTTTAAAAAACAATCAGAAATTTAAAAAAATGTTATGGACGTGTGTGGCAACGCACTTTGAAAAAAAAATTCAAAGTGCGTTTAATTTGGGACACACTCAACGCACTTTGAAAACATATTTCAAAGTGCGTTACGAGTGTACATAAACATTTTTTTACCTTGTGACATATGCATATAACGCACTTTGAAAAAAATATGTATAAAACAAAAAACTCTATCCTTAGAATTTAGTAATTGAGAGAATCATTTTTTATTAATTATATCTTTCGAAAAACATTTTAATTTACATGTATTCATTTAACCTCATTGTGAACAAGGAGAAAGGGAGAATAAGGTCTCTCAGCCCACCTTTTTTTTTATACATTGTACATAGTCGTCGGTAGCAAATTGAAAGTGGACATCCCCCTCAAAGGCAAGCCCCGATTTTCAATGCCTATACATGTATATCTTTGCAAAACATTTGAGTTCCTAAGAACCCCCCTCCCGTTACCGATGGTTATACTACACCCAAATATATCATAACTGGTATGACGTTGAAAACTTTCAATAAATTTTAGTTTACATATAAAATGCATGCAAAGTGTAAAACATTTAAGAGAGATAGAATTCTTGAAGAATGAAAAAATCAAAATCGCTCACTTTCATATCCTTCAAGTGACCTCAACAAGAAAGAGTTATCAAACAGGTTCAATTATTTATCATACCCAAGATTTGCAAGAATATTGACCAAGCCATGCATATTTTTCAAAGTGCGTTAATATGGTCAATATTAACGCACTTTGAAAAGAAATTTTATTTTACGTAACATAAAATTACGAAAATTTTACGCACTTTGAAACATTTTTTCAAAGTGCGTTGTAACAGACATGTTTTAATTCAAAAGAATATATATAAAGAAATCATTCAGATTAAATTATAAAAAGAGTCTCTAGCTTCTTTCCGAGCACCGAGGACATTATTTTTTGAACAGCCCTCGTATAGAATTGATTACAACCACGTTTCTGAATATCTGACTGATGTTATCCCTAACTTACTCTGTAATTCATAAAGTTTCAGTACGAGAAACTCGCATAACTTTAACATTCCCAAATGCAGATTGTAAGCTTATGTCTACTTTCAAGCCCCTTGTTATTACTCCCAAACATGTGAAACCGGTGGAGACTATGGATTTTCTTAGAGTCTGTCCGTCCGTCTAGCTGTCTAGCTGTCTGTCTGTCTGTCTGTCTGTCTGTCTGTCTGTCTGTCTCTCCATCTGACAGTCTGTCCTACCTGGTTTTCAAAATGAATACCTATTTTCTATGGTACAATCCTTTTAATAGATATTTTTCTGAGAAAATAACAAAAATTGTTTTTGGATGATAAGGGCCGCAGATTTAATAATTGTTTCAATGACAAATGTCAGACAAGCATTTCACAATCATTTGGTGCCACACATCTAAATTGGTAACGGGCGTTATGGCACCCGGCCTTCCAGAGTAATCCATAGCAAGGCGTAAGAATATGTATAAATCGACTCCTAGGGTACCCCTTAGCGAGTCAGCTGGGATATGTACCGGTACTTGCCTCCTAGAGGATTCCTTAGCGAGGCTACTGTCTGTTACACCGAACAGGTAAGCCCACTTTAACGAGTAGGGCAAAAATAACCACTCGATCTACCGAACGGGGTACGCGGTGACTGTTATACCAAACAGATCCCTCACACAAGCTCCTAGTGCACTCCATAGCAAGCTTTTATTCGCTCCTAAGGTAGCCTTAGCGAGCCACCACATGCACTAACAAACACGTAAAATAGATTTTCAAACATAAACAATAATTTATATAATGTTTGTCTGACATATTCGTAAAGCTGCGAGAGCAACATATCGTCAGTATTCAATCTCATTGCATGTAGATCACAATCTTGTGCACATAAACATAAAAACGTCCATAGATAAATGTAACCTGAAAAATACAAATAGACAACAGAAACATCATCATCTCTAATTCTTAATATGTTTAACTTAACAATGTCTTAATAACTAAGATTTATTTCTCATTAAGTGGGAGTGGTGGGGTGGGCCACAATTAAACAAGTGCAGAACGCTGGGAAAACTATCGAGCAAGAGGAGGAAAACGCCACGTGTGCCCCTCTTTTATATTAACGGCAATCGGGGGGAAATTGTCAAAAGATCTAACCCCTATGTTTTTCGGAAATCAATTAAATGCATTTAATTTGCGATCGCTTTAAACGACCCTATTAAATAGTCAATAATGATTTCGTTTATACAAAAATTATTTCTTGCAAATTGTATAAAATATGTGTATTACATAAGATATGTACGTATTATATCGAATATATGCTGTTCTGGGTATATATTAGACTTTTCTGTTTTAATTCATTTCAACTGAAACCCACTCATAAGTTTGGTATAATTTATATGTAGGGAAATGGCTGACCACCGTTAACATGAGGCATGTCTATGTTGAAGACCCACCTCCACCCCAGCATTTCCATCCTTGAATATGATGATTAATATGTATTGTAAAAGTATATATTTTATTATAGTTTTTACTCAGTTGCTTTACTGCTTCTATCTATTTTAGTTTGATTACTATCTTTCTGCTAACCTTTACTTTTGAGGTTTTTATTGTCTTTTTGATATACCATCTTTTTGCCAACTTTTTCATATGATTTTTTTATTGTCTTGTCTTACAGATATTTTTTCCTAGTCATTTTTTTTGGGGGGGGGGATCAGACATTATCATATTTTCGTAACTGCTAATCAAAGCTTTTGAATCTGATCCCCTTCTTGTTCGTTAAATTGTTCACATTTATACCGTCATTTTAATGGAATTATTCATCTTCAGGAAAGTGTTTTATTTGACTTTTACATAATAAGCAAAAAAAAAAAAAAACAGCTGCGGTGATCTTGCCGATAAGCATTAGAAGACATAAATATAATTATATATGCAAATATCTTTATCTTGCCATATCATAAGCTGTGTATGCATACATGTACATATGCAAATCTTAAAGCATTACCTACCACAGTCATAAACCATAAATAAAAAGCACTGAATTTTAATTAACATGTAAGTGCATTTTGTTATAAAAATTTTCATTAAATGATAAATTACATGTGAATATTCTAAAAAAAATCGGCAATTATCTTTTATTTTACTTCTAAATCTCTTTCTCTTAATTCGTGCAATTTTAGCTCCCGCCATCTCTCTAGTCCCTGAAAAATATTTAAAGTTAATCAAAATAATTTACTTCATTTGACAATTCCAAATTTAATCATGAAAGAAATTGTTAACACTTCTGAAATTATACATAGAGAGAAATACCTCTGGTTTATTAAAAACACACGAAGAAGAAAGAAAATCGACCATTCTTTTCACTGTCCCGGTAGAAAGCAATGTAGCTGTTATTTTCCTTATAACATCACTAATTATCATGATAACTGGGTGAAAAAATCCAAAGAGTCTTTTGTAGATTTCGTAAAATAAAACTTTTACTACAAACAAAACCTAAAAAAAAGAAATGAATGGAAAATATCAATCTAAGCATGAGAAAAAGACAAGATGCATATACTATGTATACTTTACTAGCAAATAAAAGTTCTTTTATTTTATAATATGTTTAAGTTCCATTATTTATGATTTTTTAAAATGTTTCTCATGTTGCATTTTAGTTAAACTCTAATTATAGTACTAGTCAAAGACGAAAAAAAAGTTTACTGTATTAAGATGTTCATCTTCGGTCTGTCTTTTTTGTTAGTTTGTCTTTAAACAATTCTTTCAAATATAACTCCTTCTGCAGTTATTGTCCGATTTTGATATACGAGGGGTGATCAAAAAGCCCCCGAAAAAATTGAATAACTTCCAAAAACAAATAAAATGAGGCTCCAGTGTTCATTATTTCAAAAAGTAGTACTAGTCCTCTCCGATTTCAATACATACTGCCAATTCGCAAATCACGTGATCCAGGCAATCACGTGGCATCCTGCTCATAGATGCTAACATATTTTACGAGTCGTATATTTCTTACTATGCAAGTTATAATATTTACATTTTCAAATATTTTTCCATTATATTCTTTGCAAATTAGAGTTTTGTATATTTTCTCATGAACTACTATAGATGAGCATGAATATCTCCATTGTTACGTAATAATATCGTACTTAATGTCAAACTATATAGTGCAATTTTTTTTGCATTAAAAATGGCAGTTGAATGGCGTAACCTGTGGCAACTAGTCAGAAAAATAATGTAAATATAAGAAATTGATTTAATTTTTGAAGATTCATGAGGTATATGAACTACAACGCTTCACGCCGGCATATTTATCATGAACCGCTAACGCGCTTCATGAAATATGCCGGCGTGAAGCGTCGTAGTTCATAACCTCATGAATCTTCAAATATTGAATTAATCTATTAATTTCATAACAATAACTGCTCATTTATCTGAAATGGCCAATCTCGGAAATTTGATGGTTTGATAAGGATTATCCTTTCTCTAAGAGAGCATGGTGACCATCACGACCTGAGTCTCCTACTAATGAACGTAGGGGATCCAATATTGATATATAGTCTGGAGACCTTCTTTTTATCATATCCAGTATATGTATGTATGTGTAACACATCATTTATGCAGCTTGCTTTCATTGGGCTACAAAACAATCGCCACTTCTATCCATCTCCTTCCCTTCACTAAAACATAAATCCTATTTATGATTGAAAGTCTGGAAAGCCTTTTGTCTTCATTAACCTTGTACAAATTATTATAAGATACTTCGAACTTTACACCTGTTCTTTGCTAGAGTAAGACTGTCTGAACCATTTTTCGTCACAAGTCATCTACATATTGACGTCATTTTCACATTGTCACGTCGCAGTAATTTGTAAAAACATTACTTATAAGCTATTTATAGAACATGTGCATAACAATATGCGTGCACATTTTTCTTTCGATCTGAATTTTGGTTTCGTAGATACAGATATACACTGAACAAAACTTCTAAGTGTTCACCTAACATTTTTTAAGTTTTAAAGAACAAATACATACAATAAATAATTTCTTTAATTTATGGTTAATGATGCATATTTAAGTTCGATGTTGTATAAATTTCATGTAAGTATCTCGTCCGAATTTTAAGCAAAGTGTCGAGGAAAGGACGTACCCTCAAAATGAAAATTCACACAAAAAAATCTCTTTGGAGTAAGACCACCACTCTCTTTAATTACTACAACTTGAAGACAATCTTGGAAACCATGTACTCCTGAATAGGAGATTGACCCATCTGCTGCCATATTTACTTCATAGATTTTTCCAAACCGTTGAAATTGTGTGGAGGGGGGGGGGGGGCTTTGACATTCCTTATAAAAATCTCAAATGTGTTCAATGAGATTCAGATCCGGGAATTTGGCAGTGCATCATCACACAGATGCCCTTTGGTCAAAATCCTAGGGTGTTTAGCACGTAAGTGCCCCGCTTTAAGGATGATTCAGACTGCTTGAGCTGATATTAGACTGTCACGAGCACCAAATTCTTATCATTTTCATACGAATGAAATTGTTTGTTTTCATGTTTCTAAGATTGTTTCAGGACAATTTAACACTCTTTTAACCTGATGTGATGCGAAATTTTGGCCTAAGACGAAGATAAAGGTCACTTCCGGTTTGGTTAAATTTTGTCCGAAACTTCCAAATTGTGATATATTGGCGATGAAAAATGACGCACAGCCTGTAGAAAAATGTGTTTAAATGGGTTTTGATAATGGTTGATAATTTTTAAAAGTAATATCAAGGACAGTTAAACAGTAAAATAAAAGTGAGCAAAACGTGGTGCAAGGATGGTCCAGATATCAACATTCCAACGACTCTCCCTACTATCTCAATGGTCAATATGCCAATGTTTTGTGTTTTTTTAAAAATTTGATAATGATCACAAAAAGATGCTAATCACACAAAGCACGTGCCGCAAAGTACAGATTTATTGTTTTTAAGCTTCGTCACGGAACATTGGTTTTCATCGATGATATCTTATTTTCTTTCTACAATTGTTGAGAAGACTCATTCGTTGTAATAATTTGAAAATATCATACCATTCTGTAGAGTAGTTTTTAAATAGATACATTTATTAAAGTGAACACTTAGAAGTTTTGTTAAGTGTAGTTCACGAACTTCTTGATCACGCCTTGTAATTTAGAATTATACATTTTCTCAAGAACAGCAATATTCTACGTTATACTGACATGGAGGCATCCTCAAGTAGTATAAATTTAAGCCCGCGGTAAACATTCCAATAATGATCTGATTTGTGTGTTTTTTCGTGTCGATGTGCTAAAGTGAGCTATATGGCCTTTTTTTAAACCTTGCAAATGCCATTAAGATAAATTAAAGATTTAATGTGAAAAGAATGTGGATTTTATATTTAAAAAAAATGCGGCAAAAGCTAATATCTCTTTTTATCATTAGTTAAAAGGTATGGCGACACATGATTTTGTAAAGACCATGACCGTGAGATTTTCAAGGTAAATTTTGAAATAGGATAAGGAATTGCGAATTTAAACATGTATGCATATAATGCATACAACAGCTTTTAATTCAGTAGACGATAAGGAATATTTTAGATGTAAAGGCTGAGATAATTTATTTTTTTGAAAATTATAAAGAATCTACAATACGATGTTCTTTGTCAAAGACAAAGAATGGAAAAAAATATCAGAAAAAAATTAACATGAAAGGAAAAGATACTTACACTGTGCGTAAAGCGTCGCCGTTGTTCCATTGGCATATGGTGAAGCTGTAAAGTAATACAAGGGTTTGCTGTTAAAACATAATTATATCAATTCAACGATAATATTTAACTTATTTTCATGAGTTTCTGTTACCGTTTTGACCTATGTTAGACCTACATTGTCAGTTATTGTGAAAAATAACATCTTGAGTATATCACTTAACGCTTTAGCTGCGCTAAAATATCTAAACAGTTGATATATAACACGCTATTCCAAAACATCATCAAATTGCTCTTTATCGGGGTCGTCGGCATTAAAACATATCTCCTTGAATTAAAATTCACTGCATAAGATGGAGTTTGAGGGAATGCTTCGCGGGTATGCTACAGACTTCGCGTTCTTTGTTTTCTCTAAACATAAAGTTGTATTGTCAGAATAATCATCTTTTGTTTACTCTCATGCATATTGAAAGAAGGTAGTGAATACAACCCCTGGCTGATACACGTATGATTCTTCTCGGTATTTACAAATTCGCATCATCTTCCTTTTATTGGACTTCTTCTGAGGGAAACGTTACTTTCGACAGTCAATTTAGAGACTATCAGTACAGGTTGTGATAGTTGAACTTATTTACTCACCCTGATTCGCTTATCATTGCTCGACTGTGAGAAATGTTCGCATTCCTGAATTCGATTTAAGGTACTGCGATCCTCTCCAACTCTTTAAATGATAATTCTATTCAAAAAGTCTCAGAACTAAGCTTAAATATTAAACCTTTTCATGTAACAATTTTCACATTATACCTCTTAATGTGCTTCAATGATATTTGAGTTCATATTTTAAGAAATTATTGTTCTTTTAATCTAATCATAGATACCAAGTTTTAAAAAGACTTATTTGAAATTAAAAGTTATTTATGGTGTTTTGCAATGAGAGGAAGCTCTATATACACTATGCCTTGTAAAAAGAGTGAAGTAAATAGAGGAAACTAAAGTGCCTTATATGTTTAAAAATTGTGCAATTTCATCAAAAGCCTATACCTATGATTTTTACTTCTAAAATCTTTTTGTTGGTCAAATTTGAATTAGAAAATGCATAGTAGGTGTTTTTATTTGCTTTTTATGAAAATGTATTTAAGATTTTCTAATTTTCTCAAAGCAATATGTTGAAGTTTGAAGAATTATCGTGTGTAAAAACATATTATTTTGAGAATTCAGAGACTTTTTGTTTGCATTTCTAATAACTGTAGAATCATCATTGTTCGTGGGGGATCAATGTTCGTAGATTTTGTAGATCACCCTTTTTAAATCCCCACGAACGTTTATTTTGTTTTGTTGATTCATTGAACCAATGTGTTTACGAGTAACCCAAGAAATTACATCCACACGGAAGAACAAATTTTGCTTACCAACGAACATTGAACCCCACGAACTTAAAGTTCTTAAAGAACTTAAAGTAGTCTATGCCTGATTTTTAAAGCCTGAGGATCAGGGTATCTTAATATTGATCATTGAATTGTAAAGTTTATAGATGTCAAGAGAAAAAAAACTTACTATTGGAGGAATATCAATGATGTTTAATTCCTTTATCGAATCCTCATTGAATCCAAATGTCTTTTGCTCCAACTGATACTTTATCCGAACTCTCTCAAGCTTTCTAGCACGTTGTGCACGTCTAGAATAATTTTCCTCTTTTTGGGGAAGACAAGTGACTTTATCAAAACTTGGACAACGACAAAATTGAAAATACAGGTATTCCATTATACATGCTATCACTGAGGCAAACTTTGAAGAAATTGATAAAAGGATCCCCATATCAACTGAAGAACAGGAGATGCGATCTAATATCTGAAAAAAAAATCGTATGATAGGTACTCTCGGCGGAAGAGGAATTGAAAATACTACATGTAGTCCCTTGTATGAAATGTAACACATAAGAACCTCTTATTTACCATCTTTTATATCATGCAATGCATGTCTTTGTTTCCCGTTATTTATTCATGTCCCTAATTAGGACAGATATTTGATAAGTTACAAAAGCATTAAGTTGGAACATGTTTATTATATACCTAATGTGTATAACTCAATTTTACTGTTGATTTTATTAAATCACGTGACGTCATGATCCGACTTTCCGGAACACCACACTGTGGTTTTCTAACTGAAACTGATGACGTAACTTACGCAGAAACATGACTTTGTTTTCTTGCGCGTTAAAAAGTCCATATTTATTATGCTTTGTTTTATAGATAAATATTATACAATTGATATCTAAAGATTTATTTTACTATATTTTGCTAGTTACAAGGGGGTATATAATAAATTTATCATTATAACAGTAACTTGATAGACGAAAAGCCGTATCAAGTCTCGTTGACAGGCGCGGATCATCAGATCAAACTCTGTCAGATCTGATGATCCGCGCCTGTCAGCTCGATGTGATACGACCCTTCGGATCATGTTACTGTTATTAAAATATATATTTATCAAACTGGGTAAGTAAGGGTTATAAGCCGAAAAATGTCCATTATGTCAGATATTAGACGACCCAAGGTGTGTTAGCTCTGAGGAGAGTCTAATATCTGACATAACGGTCAGTTTGAGGCTTATAACTTACTGAAAACATTTCACTACTGTCGAACACTTCCATTGTTAACTTATTGGACAGTCACAGATAAGGCCTTGTTCTGCTTGGATGACTACCTGGCACTGTTCATCAAGTAAGGCCAAAGAAAACCAGTTGTGGTTTTTCTTCTGTCTTTATAAATAGTAGGAATCATCGAGAGGTGTTTTATATCGATAAATATGAACATTAAGAAACCTCTCTACACTGCACACTGAAGAGTTCTGATTCTAAGGTATTTTTCTGCAGTCAGAGTGATCTGCCCTTAGATCTAAATTCTAAAAAATATTTAATTACAATGTATTACTCAGTTTTTAATAAATTCAGATATTCTTAATATTTTAAAAGGCTAAGACAAATTAACTGAAGGTGATATTCACATGTATTTTCTCCACTGAAGTAATTTAACAGTGATTTCTATTCAGTGATACTGTGTTGTCTTTGAACATTTTTCCTGGGGGTAAATGCCACGCACCATAAAGTGAAAATTAGATAAATACGCTAAATATAAACTCCTATATACAATATATTTTTGTCAATGTCCAAAAAAAATTTTGCACTGGTGTAGAGAGGGTCCTTAACTTTGTTTAGTCTTATTTATACGCATTGCAGCATTTTTTAAAGTATACTACGCACGCGTGAAATCAGTTCTACTAATTACTTTACAATTCATTCATTTAACAACGCAACGACCCCGGATGACGATGTACATTTTAATTTGGAAAAAATACCTTCAGAATCGGGTGTTTTTACGATGCCATTTATCGTTACACCAAGATGTCCCAGTTCAAGTTTCCTACTGTGAAATCCGGATATATCTTTTTATATTTCGGAATTTGCAAGAGAGTTACCCGTTAACATGTAAAGCAATAGGATTTGAAGGATTTTACTCCCACCACTCTTGAAGCATTTTCTATAAAATTGCGAGATTATTTCTGATGCATTTTTTTTTTAATGCAACAGTTTCTCTTTTGTGTCAGGTTTCGAACTTGGAAGGACTTTACTCCAACCACTCCTTTAAACAACGACAGACACTCGCTCAAACAACGAGGGACTATGTGGACAAATGGTCATAAATCACGAACGAAATTACAGATTCCGTTGGAATTTCGTGAGAAATTTTGTTCTTGATGCGAAGAAAATAGTTATTTAAATAAGCAAAAAGCCCAATGTTGTGTGTCGGAAAACGCATGCTTCTCATTCATCTTTTGTGTCCCTTGGATTCCTATATTTGTTCCATTAATCATTGTGAAATTAATCTATTATAAAATATTGAACGGTGAATTTGCGATCGGAGCCACGGATGCGTCTTCAATAATGTATCTGAGACATTCAATTCACTGTGGATTATTTGTGCCATTTTCAATAGGATTTTTTGTAAAATATGTACATTTAACAATACTTATTTCCTACATTGTTCATATTAAATTGTTTGATTTGCCATTGCCTTTTAAGTGCTGTTTATTTATTTGCCTTGCCCTTTGTTCTCATTTGAATGTTTCCTGTACCTCTCCAATAAGTTGAATCTTATTGGACACCTACAGGTAACTTATTGGACGGGGTGCAAGACAATATCAAATTCATTGAACCATGTTTAACAAAAGATGACGTCACAAAAATGTTTTAACAATCAATACATGGCCAAAGTTCTTCCGTAATAAAAACAAAGTACACAAAACAAATTATTTATAACACTGAAAGTTGCTTAATATATTTGCTATCCTGTATTTAATGGGAAGAACATCTGCAATCGGAAGATTTATGAATTCTTTTCATTACCTTAAACATCTATAGAAATTAAACTTCAAGAACAATTTATTAAATCATTTCTCACTAGACGGGCAAATATACAGAAAACAACATCTGATAAGGTTTATAATACTATGTTTTCTTAAATGTGATCACACAAACCTATTTAACTCATCTATTTAATTTAGTGCTCACTCGTCTAAAGGGGAAATAGGTCATCAGATATGAGACATACTTGAAACTGAAACTGAACAACACCTTTTAAAGATTTTCACGTTGAATAAGTTAATTAAAACTCGTACAATTGTGTCAGGAAACATTTCACTCCCTTATAGACCCATTTCCAATAAGCTTGATTAAATTAAGTAAATAAATAATGATAGTAAAAAATGAACAATTTATTTACATAGGTATTCAACCAGAAACCACTGCATGCGAAGTCCTCTGAGTATTAGCCAATCCAATTTCAATGCACACGTTTTCTGCAATTAATTTATATGTCTTTCTTGTAGAGAGACTTATTCGCTAGTATCATAGTGATTCAACCTTGTATGTGCGCGCTTTCTTCTGCTAATTCAATCATCCTATATTGCTACGTCTCGTAATAAATTCATACTTAAAGAGGAACAAAGAAAATTGAAGATTATGTAACAATAATTTCAATCGTCACATGCACACGTGCTTTTATGCCAAAGCAAACGAAATGACGTTTTTCAGCACATCTTCACAACGTATCTTTTAAGCCTCCAAAAGTTTGTTTAATTGAATAAGTACTCATACGAAAATGTGTAGCTGACCGTCAACTAGTCGTTAACTAATTGCTAGAAAACAATTGACAACTAGGAGTTTATTCTTTTCCTAATTATAAACGCAGTCAATGTCAACTGTTTTGCATAAAACGGTCAGCTGACTATCAAATTACTGTTTTTAGCGAGTTGGCCATTAATTGAATACTAATACTTCGAAAATTAAATGCGAGAAAGGAGTTAACCATAGTTGAACATACAGACTTTGTGATATCATGCAGTTGACTATAGTTGACCGCTCATTGTTCTCTCTGACTCAATTTAGGTTTGGTTTGAAATGGCATTATCATAGATCGGATTAGCAGATCCATAAATTTTACAACAATTCAGTGTGTGTTTTGTTAGATAGTGGGAAATTTTAAATTGAAACCATTGTTTACATGAATGAGTCAGCTTGTGCAATGAAAGTGAGTATAAATTGAATTATTTTTCCCTTAAAGATACTAGAAGTTCATAATAATGTGAGGTTAGGTCCAAACTATTCTGTATCTCTTAACGAATATAAAAGATCCTATAACTTTTCTAGCATCAAGTGATTTTGTGCTTTTTGTAAAAATATGCAATAACGTACTTTATATAAACTAAGCATCTTTTTTTGACAAAAAACAAAGGAGGCACAGCAACTTGTAAGAGTGTACCGGCACAATTTTTTTTAATATATTCGATCAGTGCATACTATTTATGCAAGATATATTACTGTATTCAGCGGCGGCTCACACAAATTGGTCCGACCAAAATAGTTCCATCATGATAAGTAGGTACAACATTATTGTTTATGAAAAGAGTAAAGTTGTGTATGTCATACGTTAAAGAAATCAAAAATAACGTCAAAATATTATTAGGAAGTCACTTTCCCCCCGAAATGCAAATAAAAAATATCAATATTCCTACGCTCGCTCCCTCCTCAGCCTTTTTTTTTTTTTTTTTTACATGTTTGATAACAGAGAATATTTAGGTCATTCTTCGATTCATATCTTTTCACCGATGAATTGATAATACTATATCAACAATTGTATTAAGTACATGTTTATAGTCCGTTAATTAACATACAATTTCTTCTTAAAGAAAAAATTAATCATTCTGTGTGTGTGTGTATTAAATGACGGAATTTTCAATCCCTGGCCGGATTCTGCTCGTGTGTACACTTGTAAACTGTAGGGTATGTGTGGCAAAACGAGAACTGGGTTGGAGATTGAGGTTCGTGTTGAAGTTCAGCATACCATTTTATATAGAACTTGAATAATGTAAGTAATTTCTGCGACGAATACATTTAGTATATTTCAGTAATTTTCAAAACAAAAAAGGTTTTCAGTTTAGAATTTTCCGACCCGGTCCTGATTTTCCTAACCCGGTCATTTTAAACACAATTAAGTTGTTGCAGATGCAAATGTTAGAACAAACTATATATAGTTCAACAGGGATTGTATAATTTTTATTAATCAGAATTCGTATTCATATGATCTAATTAAGAAAAGAAAAGTTTTGTCTGCCATCGTAACTTCTCGGCAAAACAAAACGTGTTTCTCCGAGCTCGCTGGATGCGTTTGACAGCTCCATCGCACGTGTGTAGACCAAGGCTAATGTTGGTCTTGTGGACACAGGTACATGTAGGCCTATGTGTACTGTTTGTTAGGAGACTGGGTGACCGTAATGCTATGGACTCACGAAATTTACAACAGTTCCATAATTAGACAGTGCAGTTTTTTTTTATTAACGTCATTATAAACACTGTTAAACATATTAAATCTAAAAGTCGAATATCTTTGGATATGGGGTAACCCATATCTATTCTTGTATATACATGCATGCATGTCTTTTTAATACATGTATCCGCAAATCCTTTTGACTTTTCCTATTAGAGATATGTAAAAGCCGGGAAGGCTCATTCGAGATTCGAGTTTCCAAAAACAAGATTCGAAATTGGAGATTCGGAATTCGAGTTTCGAGATTCAAGATCCAAACTAACCAATCAAAAGCGGGTTCAACATTTGATTACTCCCCTTTATTATGTTTTTACTATCAAGAAATCATTTAATATAATTATATCTATTGGGTCATTTGTTAGAATTACAATGCAAGAGAGTGTGTAATATATATTAGAAGGAAATTCAAATGATTATTGGATTTTTGATCAGCAAGATATATTTCAATTTTTATTTTAGATTATTAAATATTAAATAAATTACATATATCAGGAGTATATATATTTTTGTATTGTCGACTTATCTTAGTTTTTATGTATTTCCTCTATAACAAAATGACGGAGGTACAGTTTCAATACAAATCATGCATTTGAAAATTTTGAGTATTTTGAGTACATGATACCCTACTTTTTAATTGAGAAGGGAGAAAAATATAAAGAAACTTCAAGATTTAGGGGAAAAATGTAATTAACTATTCCCTTTTCCTTTAAAATCAGAAAAAAACTCACGTATAAAATATGAAAAATTGCATTAACAAAAACATACCCGGTAATCTAAACTCATATTTTTATTACTTATTGCATAATGCACCCATATGGTTCAAGCAATACAAAAATTATATAACATACATTTACACAGAATGGATAATTATGAAATATGAAAAATATGGATCTGCCATATTCGATCGGAGATCTATCTAACGACCACTTTATATTACAACCATCTTAGTCACTGTTCATTGTAATCAGTCGTCACCTATGTAGACGGATGTTTGCTAAATATATACAGCACTCGGTATCGACAAAAATAACATTAATTTTTCTTATGCAGGAAAGTAAGACACCAAAGAAAATACAATAGTTGCACAGGTCAGTGCGGTATACAAAGAAACACCCCATACACAGACACACAGATAGACGTAATTTCATTAAAATGTAAACCAAGCTATGTTAACCAAGGTAATGCAAGATAACCAGCACGATCACGGGTCACCATTCCACGCCAATACCCGTAAAAATTAAGTAGTAAGGTGTAGCGAATGCGAAAAGTATACGCTGGTGCTGATATTGTAGAAATAGTAATATAGAAAATGACGAATTATAATGTCCTGAGCTCTTTGACATACCAAATAGGAATCATATGACACCAAACTTGACTTTCTCTCCTGATTGAATCTTCAATTGATTTCTGTTTCTGTGACCATTTTTCATCACATAGTTTCATTGTGAGAAGCTGGAAAATAAGGGCTATTCGAGAAAATGAAATGGTAAGAATCAGAAAACTATGATGAAACTAAACGCTTCATTCAAGCTGCTGTAAAACAAGTTAAGAATCCCAAAGAAATTATATACTGCGCATCAAAAACCGGTTCCGTCCTTGGCGACAAGGACTTTCAACAACCAATGTAATTTTTGCCAACTTATATTGCTGATCATGTTTGATTGACTTTAAGACACATAGCAAAATTGAAAGGCATCATCTTGATGTAATTTACACTGTTTTAAAGAAATATTTGACAGTAAAAAAGCTTAGTACTCAATGGTCACCCTATTCTGAAAAATGAGTGAAAACGACAGCGTATAGGGATAACTAAATAATAATTTTAAAAAATCAAATATTGTTGTTATCCACGTATCTCTGAAATTCAACAAAACAAATATACAATAAGATGTACTTGACAAAAACAGCCAAAGTATGAAAAGAGCAAAGAATTGGGTCTTCTTTTTAAAATTTTATTCGGGGAGGCAGTTCAATTTTTAGAAAGCAAGACTCGAAAACATATTTTGCAATATTAAAATTCTAAAGGTTTATGAGAGGATGGAACCAGAATTAGGAATCAACTACATTAAATTTCTTCATGACAGTGTCCAAACCCACACGTCATGAAAAGTAAAGGGGTTTTTGGATAACATAAAGTTAATGTTTTCTCACACCAAGAATATTCGGCAGATCTTTCACCCTTTTACTTGCTTCATTTTCCAAACTTGGCAAAAACACCTTTCAGAAAACCATAGGATCTCCCATGTTTCAGTGTACGAAGGGCCATACTCAAAATGTATTTTAACAACCATAAGACATTAAATAAAAATGTTAAGGACATGTGTGTTAAATAAAAGAGAATATTCGAGCGAAATCATAAAGACTTAATCATTAAAATCATTTTTGTTTTTTTGTAAGTACCGAGGACAATGTTTATTGAACAGCCCTCGTATTTTTGAATATTCTTAAATGTGCTTGGGATGTTTATTTTTCAACCAAACGTAAAGGTTTGGCCGAATCTACTTTGTATATGAATTTCCAATTTAGATTAAAGTTTAAAATTTGCTATGTCACCTTAATTATATATGTCTAGTTAAATATTCAAAAAAAAAGTGTTTATTGAATATTGCGATATCGTAACTAAAGATGTTCCAAAGTTACATCTTATAATATGTCAAAAGTTGATCATGTGATGTTCCTAACTTTCTCCCTAAGTCATATCTTAGTATTAATGAAAAGATACATCTAAGGAAAATGTCGTGAACATGCCTGCCATTCGTACTTGGGGAATGCTATTTTGACCACAATATCCAAGATATAAAGGAAAATTCTGAAACATAAATAAATTCCCATTTACAGGACAGCACCATTTATATCCCAGAACGAATTCGGCTACTATGGAAATTGTTGTAAGAGTTCTAGGAACCGAGGGCTTCGTGCATTTTTGACCCCCATTTTACCTTTGGGTGAAAATGAAAATTACAAAACCTCTTTCACAACTCCATGGCATCACTAATTATCTTCCAAAATCAAAGATGATTCAATTTCTGCTTAAAATTAAAAAAGAATTCTGGGAACAAGATCGTAGTAGAAATACCTCAATTTCGAACTCAGTACGACCATCACAATCAAAATGGAACCGTATTGCAAATATACAGCACAAAACCAGTTATCTTATATAAGGAGTTAACAGAAGAATGATTTTGATTTTGATTCGGACAAGCATTACACAAATTAATCCGAGTTTTTTTCATAAAGTGCGTGTATAATAATCTAGATTCTCTCCTGAATAACAATATAATAAAAAGACGTCATTTTTAACTTTATATTCCAAAGTCCGTTCAACTGGTTAACAACCATTAGAATTTAAAAAAAAATGTCGATTTACCATGATGAAATACTTATTGAATATTAATGGAAAAAATCATATCATTCTTACCTGACAGCGTTCTTGCACAATGTGGCGTTAAAGCACAGTTAAGAAAAGTTCTCGATGGCTTGGTCTTAAAAGCACAAAAAGACGTCGAAATCTCTTAAGTAGGCAATTACATGTAAAAACAACTCAAGGATGTTTTGATTAAGGGCAGGATACACGTGCTTACATATAAAATTTTAAAATAAGATTAATGTACAAAAAAGCTATATTAGCTTCTCAGGAAAATTAAGATTATGTAATAAAGTGTATTGTATGTCAATTATTTTGTGCACGTTTCTACCTTCTGTTTATTGCAAATGTACAGTACAAACCAGACCAAACCTGACAAAAAGCAGTTCCAGGGAAACCGCTTTCTGGGAGTACTAAAACTAGCAAAATTCTCAACGCAGACCAGTAAATGTACTGTCCATACAATCACGAGCCTAAAAAGTAGTTTTACTAGATATTGAGTAGATTTACTATAAAATATTAGT
The DNA here is from genome assembly GCA_003671525.1 of Saccostrea glomerata. Taxonomy (NCBI): domain Eukaryota; kingdom Metazoa; phylum Mollusca; class Bivalvia; order Ostreida; family Ostreidae; genus Saccostrea; species Saccostrea glomerata. Next base: position 2,214,508 of record PRKT01000016.1, on the reverse strand, counting down.
AAATGTAAAATTTTGAAAGTAACTGTTACTAGTTTATCTAGTATCTACACGACCAACGCTTCTTGAGACACCGTCTACTCACTATCTTACCTAGTAGACAGAATGATAACTACGGAGGGTTTTCTTGGCTGCACACTAGTTAAATTTACTAAGTATTTCTTTCATAGTTTCTAACTGCTGTTAAGTTCCCTGTCTTACCAGTTTATCTAGACAGAGCGATTTCCTAAAGAAACACCCCTACATTAACAAAAACAACACATCAAAAAATGAAAAAAGTCCAGAATACTCATAGAAAATAAAAAAATGCAGAATTTCAATTATGAATGCATGATTTGAACTATAAAAAATGAGTAAGATTAATCAGATAAAGACAGGGTTAAACCAAGAACGTCTGCGTCAAAATTAATATGGAAACCACCAGCGCAATTTTACCAGTCATCATCGATCTTAACTTTAATTTGTACTGAATTATAGAATGAGAGAGAGAGAGAGAGAGAGAGAGAGAGAGAGAGACAGCCAATTTTTATGCAAACAGATTCACATTGGAATTTGTTATTTGAGTTTTAACAATGAATAAGCAGAAAGAAGAAATAATATGTTCATGGTGAACTGATGAAACTGTTTACTGTGAAATGATTTATTTTCATGGGGGTTTATTTTTTCGTGGTTTTCAAGGTATGAAGAGACCCACAAATTTATGTCCGCCATGAAATGTAATTTTTCACAGATATTACTACTCAACAATTCTCAACAAATCCCCATGAACCAACGTTTTCCCTCAAACCACAAAAAATTGACGCAACGAAAATATTTCTTATCAAGGCATGTAGATGTACATTTAAGCTTTTTCTGTCTGTCTATATACTCCTACACCATGGCCAGTCCATCTGTCTTCGAATTATGAAAGGTGAGCCACTATTTATAATTTCGCGCCAAACGTCACGAGTAAATTTTATCGCCTTGTGTTTGGAATGTTCTATTTAATCAGTGTCATAACTGCAAGGAAATTAGATGCAATTTATGTTCATGAATAATTTTATGCCCATTTCTTGTGTATTGAAAGTGGGACAAGCGAGATAACTGTAATATTAACGAGCTTTCTTGTTTTTGGAACAGCCTCAGTATCAAATTGAGTACAATCAGTACGTGTCAGCGCCATATTTGTGTGGAAGTACAATTTTAATTTTTAACACCTTTTTCAACTTCAAACGGTGTTGTGTTGTTATCAGATAGTGTAATATTACATCAAACAGAGCAACCTTTAGTGCGAGTATCAGGAAGGTGGGCATAAATGCAATTTATGTTCATAAATAATTTCATGCTCATTTTCTTGTGTATTGAAAGTGGCACAAGCGAGATAACTCTAATATTAACGAGCGTTCTTGTTTTTTTGGAACAGCCTCAGTATCAAATTGAGTACAATCCGTGTCAGCGCCATATTTGTGTGGAAGTACAATTTTAATTTTTAGCAACCCTCCCACCTCTCCCTAATAGTTAAAAAATTATAGTGTTCTCGATGTGAATAATTTAACACTATTTTTCCATATATCTTTTTTCGGTAGGTAAGGCATTTTTACCTTACCCCACCTTTGATATAAACATTTTATACAGTAATGTTTTATTTGGAAGTTGCATGTAGTGATATTGGTATCACTGCAAGGTTTATAAATGTAAATCTATCAAACTACATTTTCATTTTTGTAATAGTTTTACAAAATTGTCATTTAATAATAAATGACCTTTTTCAACTTCAAAACGGTGTTGTGTTGTTATCAGATAGTGTAATATCACATTAAACAGAGCAACCTTTAGTGCGAGTATCAGGAAGATGGGCATAAATGAAATATTTTTAAAGCCTAGGTTTCGATGTTTAGAATATATTCAACGCGCTGTACATATAACATACTGTATATAGGATATGAGATAAATCACCTTACATACCAACTATTTCAAAATATGCTTCAAAATTTATCATAATGAAATCTGTTGCTCAAGCATATAAAAGATTTATGACTCTATGAATCATTCACTTTAATGTCATCATATATCTAAACAAATGGGAAAAAAAATTATCTTCGACATTTTGATTGATGAGGAAAAATAATGACAATAATGATAGTATATACCTAGAAATGGTACTATTTGATGTATAAACAGATTTATATGACGTTTTAAGCTTGTTTGAATAATTATTAAGGGCATAGTTTATTTTTAGACAAATTGTGACTTCTTTGGAACAATTTAATAAAAGTGATAACAAACATATTTTATTAAAAAGAAAAAAAGTTTGCCATTTACTCTTCTCATCCACTCTAAAAACATTTCTGCATCCTGAGAAATTCATAAGGTACGTCTTCAAATCACTCTGCTGTAAACATAAAAATTCATTCAATATCAAATACCATAACTTCCCAGTGATCTAAAACAACAATTGAAAAAAAAACCCAACAGTTTACACAGTTCGAAACAGGATATATTTCAAAATTAATAATAAATAGTAGTTTTAGTCAGTGAATTTGATTCTACGAAACAGCATTGGTCCGAGGTAGTCTTTAATTACAGTCTATTTTTCTTCTCTTTAAGAACATTCTCCGAGGACAAATGAGACGTAAATATGCCAACTGGGTAATACGTAATAAAATCCAATTGTTTCCTTGTATAACTGCCCGGATAAACACGACTAATTCAATACAATTCAATACATGTAAAAGCCAGGTGATATTTATTATTTGGTGCACATATCGACATGCCACCTTGCAAAGGTAAGTTGACAGGATATTTTTAAACAATAAGATTTTAATTATGATACACCTCATTCCAAAATAATCGAATTCTGAGTAGAAGCTCCTTTCATTAATCTTTATATTGCTTGAAAAAAAAATTACGTTTTCTTAAAGAATCGTGTTCTTCTGTTTTCAAAAGCATGAATGGAGTTTTGTGTGCAATAAAAATATATAAATGAAGCATTTATGGTATACTAGTTTTATGTTGACATATACAAGAAATGCAAAATAATTCAATTGCAATGTTTTCTCCTTTGCTTTTCTGAAATGCTATTTTACAATGGAATTCAACAAAAAGAAAACAACCGACAATAAGGTATTTTATCGAAAGGGTTACATATACATGCATTATCTTTATTATTCTCATTTCTCTAAATGACTGAATTTGACCATAGAATATATTGAATAAACATATTTTTAGAAAGAAGTTTTTAAAAATGCTCTAACCCAATACATCTCACATGCATTTAAAAAAAATCACAAAGCATTTTTTTTTATAGAAAAAGGACAAATTGAATAATATCTGGGAGTTTCGATGAACGTATACCACAAGAGGAGTTATTTCAAAAAGATTTTTGTTTACGCTAGAATAATTTCGACGTAGTTATAAATACCCGTTAATACCGGAAGTTAAATAATTTTGTATTACAAGTTTAAATCACTGATATTACACAACAGGTAAAGTACGTTGTATTAAAAATTAATGAATATCATTGCTAAAATGCATGTTTACTCGATCATGTCACATAGATTTTCTTTAACCCTTTTTATCGGAAGGTAAACAGTCTTTTTCAAAATTGAATAGGTGACAAAACTTATCTTCGATTTAAAAAAAAAGTAATGATTTAATTTACACCTCTTCAGACACACAGTGCCCTTCTTTTTATAAATAAATTAAAAAAAAAACAACAACAGAAATTCTTGACTTCCTTTTAGCCCCTCCCAGAAAATAAACAGTATTTCATCAAAACAGATTTAAACATTGTAAGATCTAGAAGAATGCATGCTCTTTAATCTTGATAACATACTCGTTCCAATGACAGGATCTTACATAATATTTGAAAATAAATCCGCAGACGTTTATAGTTAATAAACAATCTCAAGGTAAAATGTTTTTTAAAGATATCTTTTGGTCAATTTATTGTTCTGCATTATATGTATTTTGTATATTATAAGATTATTTTTTTTAAATATATCTTTTCAATTTTCCTCTTTCAATTTCTTCTAAGAAGATGATGAACAGATCATGAGGGAAGTATATGAAACTGAATTATTTCCTAATGAAATGCAAAACATCTTTTTTTTTCAGGGAGATAGAAGGATGTCCATCGATGAAGAGAAAGGAGCATTAACAAAGTCTGACAAAGAAAGCACAACCAAATTTCTAAAGGAAAAAGACCAAAACTTTGACCTAAATACGGATGAGTTTGAACCTCCTGATGGTGGCTGGGGCTGGGTTGTTTGCTTCACAGTTTTCCTGACCAATGGAACATTTTGTGGCATACTTAACACGTTTGGAATTGAATATGTTTACCTGATCAAGCAATATGCAAAGGGAGACACTGGAATTTCTTTCAAAACGTGTAAGTAATTTGTTCAAATAAATCTACATCTGTTATCCTTCTTTTGCTTCCCTCTCCCTTTCCCCATATCTCTGTCTTTCTTTCAGGAACCATATAAGACTTTTGTCCAAATACATATACACAAATGTAGTCTCTTTCTTTTTCATCAAAACATGTAAGTAATACAAGCACGCACAAATTTTTCTAAATTCTTGTATGGAAACGGGCAGTTTAAAAAGTGTTCACACAATTAAGCCAATTCATCGGACCTGTATTTTGATATATCTTCTTGCTTTCCCTAAAATCTATTATCACATTATTGCGTTTCTTTAATAAAAGCATGCATGAAAATTTCTATTTGTTTTTTTTTCAGCATGGGTTGGATCAGTGTGTATGGGTGTTACATTTATTACTTGTATATTTGCCGGAATATGCAATGATCGAATTGGTATCAGACCGACAGCATGTTTTGGGGCGACTTTGGGCGCGATTGGACTTTTTACTAGTGCCTTTATCACGAAATTAGAATTCTTGTATCTTACATACGGTGTTTTGTTAGGAATTGGAGGAGGATTCATCTATTCTACCTCATTGGTTATTCTAGGACATTATTTTAAAAAGCACATTGGATTGGCAAACGGAATTGTAGCGTTCGGAAGTTCGAGTTTCACAATTGCGCTAACTGTTGTTCTTCCAATTGTGCTGGAATCGTTTGGGATCAAGTATACCTTTCTTATTCTAGGAGGATTGTATTGTATACTAATTTTTGGAAGCCTAACGTGGAAACCATTGATTTATAGAGATAAAGAAGTCAATGTACGTTCTTTGTCTACAGACAGGAACCGTGAGGATTGCTGCTCAAAGACAAATAAATACTTAAACCTGAAAATCTTTAATAACCCTGCATATCGTATTTGGTTTATTGGATTTGTCACAGCATTATTTGGGTATTTTGTACCATTTACGCATTTAGTAAGTATACAATATCAGGTAATTATGATAAACATATAATACCAGACTTAGCTTGGACAGGTGCAGTTTACTGGGATATATAGATATTGGTATTAATAAAGAATTTTTTTTTTCAACATGAATGAGGCAAAGATGTCGCACAAAGCACAGATTGTCACTTAAATAAACAGTTTCTAATTTATACAATTTACATGCAATACTATTAAGCTAGCTATGACCATGCATCTTATATTCATTTGCGAATAAAATTTCATTTCATAATAGAGATAACACATCATTGTCGTATTCAAAAAGAAATTTGCAACTTTGAAATAAATTTTGTAATCATTGGATATTGCAACAAACGTCACCATTTTTCGTGTATTGTGTTTACCAATTACCCATTGCATATGTTAGGGAAAAACTGCCTAATATTAAGCAAATGCCTATAAATTTTCAAGAAGACAATAATATAGATAGTGGATTAAAAGAGAATAATTTCAACACCAGTCTTATAAATAAAAACATTTTATTTTGAAAATAATGTGTTTTCTCTAAAAGAAAAAAAACAAACAACCCTCTTTTTTATGTCATGCGTCGTAGGACCGCATCCTGTGCGCATTCAGTCATAACGAAATCTTTATTTTGGTCTATATTTACCAAAAATATCAAAATAAACTTAAATTTGATGAATAAAATTTACTGAGAATTTCAGTTTAGTGTGCCTTTTATTTTACGAGAAAAACCTTTTATCCATGGTTTTACTGGACAATCCACGTATTCTTTTTTCATTGTGTAATACTTTTTACAAATATTTTCATTCCATTTCGCGTTTTCCCTATCCTGGTGATTAATATTGCCTGGTCTCTTAATTCTGATATAAAAGATTGTTCTTTTATCTAAACACTGAAATATTCATTATATCAGATAATGCTTTTATTTTCAGAATTTCAAATTATGCCTTTCAGTAAGATAAAAAGCTTGTAAACAAATGAATAAACTTACCTTCCTCTATACATCTTTCGTTGCCCAAATATTGAAAACTGTTCCATTACTATTATGCTTTAATCATATTTTAGGTCAAACATACTCAGGATATATTTCCCGGAGAAAATGCATACATTCTCATAACTTGCATCCAAGTCACTTCCGGTATGGGAAGGATAATCTTCGGAAAGATAGCTGATTTGGAATGTGTGAACAGAATCTACATGCAACAATGTGCTTTTGTTGCTATGGGCTTTGTAACAGCATGCATTTCGTTCTCAAGCAGCTTTGAGGGACTTATAGCCATTTGTCTTATTTTAGGATTAAGTGATGGAATCATGGTATTTCTGATAGGTCCTATTGCTTTTGATCTCGTTGGTCGTAAAGATGCATCACAAGCTATCGGATTTCTCCTCGGCGGATTTTCTGTTCCATTTTCTGTTGGGCCCCCGATTGCAGGTAAACTTAACGTGCATTTTATAAAGTCAAAATTATTGTGATTGAATGTATGACAAAAATTTTTCCACATAAATATAGGTCATATAATGTCAAAGATGGACATGAACCTAGATATACAGTGTATATTCGGTGTATAGGGGCGTTGAGCAGCTAGGCTTCTTTATCTTGCAAACGCATAACGTGAAAAAGTGTTGACGTTTATTTGAAGAAGACACATTTACCAAGAATAGATGTTTTTGTATGTGTTGTAAAGGTTTATATAATATTGAAGCTAAACGTTTCTTTTTTTCATTCTTCCTTTGTCGAGACTTAAAAGCCGATTGCATCTCTTATCATATAAGTGTTTGAACTGAATTAAATTTTAAAAATTAAAAAAAAACAACTGAAGTTTATTTTTTTGCTTGATGTTTTAGATAAACAGACCTTTGATTTAATTAACAACTTTAGTACCGATAACAAATATTTTGATGACTTCAAGGTAAACCGTTGGCTTCACAAAAAATCCACCATGAAAGAAAATGAAATCTGAATGAGATCTGAAAATATGTTTCTAGATTTTAGCAGAAAATTTAGCATTTTACAAATTATATTTCAAATACAATACAAAATCTTGAGATCATATGAAACACGAAAGTAATGTGAATCTTGTTTCTTAAGTCTTACATGGATATAATTTGTCTACAATTCGTGATCTTCGTGAATTAAACAGTAATAATAATTGATCTCACTTTTAAGATGTATTTTGCACTTTATTAATTAACCCTGTACAGTATTTCTTATCGGTTTTGCCACAAAAAAATTATTAAAAAGAAACGGTAATACTCAAATGATAAATGCGTATTGTTAATTATAATGAACCTATGGTTTCAGATTTATGAACACGATCTACATATTATTTCAGGTTTACTTTATGATCATCTTGAAACCTACGAAATAGCATTTGTTGCTGCTGGTCTTCCACCTATTTTGGGTGCCATTATCATGTGCTTCATACCGAGATTGCACACCGGGAATGTAAGTCATTTTAATTAAACAATTCCTACAGTTTTATGCTATGTTAGAAACACGAAAGGAAAATTTTTTAAAAAGCCCATTTTTTTGATAAATCAAATTTTTAAAGTATACAAAATATATTTACTGATATCACCTTTTCAATGAATAAGAAAAATCTTTTTGTTTGGTTATTGAGAATATTTATACGTACATATATTTGAATCAAATTCTGTTTCAATTGGACTGTTTAAAAGAGACAATGTTTTACAGAAGAAAAAAATTCCAACAGTTCTCGATCCCGAAGGTGAATCAACAAACATGTTAGATGATTATCAGTTACAAAAGATTGAGTCAGGTAGATATAATATATAAATTATTATAAAAAAAATACACATCAATAAATCTTGATATATGTATTACTAATTCATCTAATGGATTTTAATGTGTATGCATTTTTATATAAGCTGTATCATATGTTTGTATATTCATATTTCATAGATGAAATAATTTGATAACATTTGAATAAATAAAAATCATCAATTTTTTCCTCGTTTTTTCACATTTTAGCGTGTCTTAATGGTGTAGGAGTATATCACAAACATATATAGGAATAATATGGTTTGCATTGCATTTTTTCAGAAGAATATCTAGAGAAAGTGTGTTTCATAATCACATAATAAAACATGATATTATTTTGTAGAACTGTCATCTCCTACAGAGCGTGAGGGCAAAAGCCCTCTAGATTTACAGGATGAAATAATACATGAGAAAATGTGCTACAAGCCGCATTGAAAATGACGATTCACCAAAAAATGATTCAAAATCAAGTGAAGATAAAATTAAAGTTATTATGTTGACAACAGATCTCCTGGTTACGTTCACTCATGTGCATTGCAATTGTAGATATCAGATTAACTTTTGCAAGATTCCTTTCAGATTTCAATATTTCAACAATGTAAAGAAAATAATTATAATGTTGATGTCTCAAATATATGTTGCTTTTCAATTCTCTTGCACTGATATAAAAATGTTAAATTATATTGATTTATACCCCTTTTAATATATCTCTAAATATCAGTGCAATGCAGTTTATTTAGTCTCGCCTATATAATCATTTATATTTGGAAAAAAAAATCGTTGGCAACTTTATTCATTCTCATTATGAAGTCTTTATATCCTGCGAGGTTTATAAATCCCGTATCTGAAAAATTTCATGTTTTGGAGGTCCGTATTTGCCTTGCTCCTACTTTGGATTTTTATACGGACATTTGAGCTTGAAAGCTTGAAAACTGTTCTTTATCTCCATTTTTTTTATTTCAATCATTTTTTGAAAAATATTAAAATAAAGGTTTTCCTTCGTAGTGTTTTTTTTAACTTTCCAATAATTAAGACGTAAAAAGCTAATAAACTCATTGACATTCTATTTGCGCCAAGTTAAACAAACCTGCCTTAAAGATTTAAAAGGAAAATAAAAAAGAAAAGGTTCAAGGATATTGTCAAGATCCTTAGTTGACAGGATATTACGTAACATAGATTGATAACAATCAAAAACCTGAAGACTTCTTTGCTAAAGTTAGAGAAGAGCTATGTGACTATGTGTATTTCTAAAGATCCTGACGGTTGCGATGTAATTAATTTTAGATAACAATATTTTTTGCAAGTTATTCACTGACATTTTTGTCGTCTGATTTTGTTTCGGTTTTCACTCAAAGTAACCTCGGATTTTATTTACACCTCCCACTATAAGGACCGACATGTTCTCAAAAATAAAAGATGCACAAGTAATTGTGTCTACAATTCTGTTAGAAAATTTTACCCAAAAAAGTTACATGCTGAATATTCTCTTCAATAATACCTAATTCATAATGACAACAACGGGTTAATACCTTTGATAAATATATAAATTTAAGTTTACTTAAATTTTTTTATTGTAATCAAAAAGTGTCCTCCTTGAATGTGAAAGTCTGAAATACTGTATAGCTGTGCTTTGTAATGGTAATTTTGATCCATGATTTACCGTGGTAGGAGAGGCAGAGATTGACCAATCAAAATCTAACAAATGAAATTCTGACCATGCGGTGCGTTACTCTGCCTTTTCTCCCATCTACATCCTTGGAGGACGGACGTTGTTTCAAAGTTTGTTATTTACCTCCTGCCACCCCGCCTCCGCCATTTGTTTGTTGTTTAAATTTATGTTTTAGCGTTTTCAGACCCATTTTCATGATTTTTCTGTTAAATCTAAGTGGTAATTAATGTAAATTTGGATTATCTCCCTTTACAAAATTGGTTTTATTTCTCATCTTGATATCTTGTGTCTGCTAAACATTATATGTCATTATTAATAATACTTTTGAGAATATCAAACAAATTATTAAACGTCACAAAGGTGGCAACACACGACAAACTGTTTTACAGACTTTTTACTCATTGAAGGAGGATAAGATAAGGTGTTCTACCTTTGAAAGGATTATGGAAAGAAATTAACCAGTTGATGGGTAACCGGGGTATCAAAATACTTATTGCATTAAAATAAATATATTTAATTACATTCATCGCTCTGGGAATTACCCTCGTACCAGAAGACTTCGATAAGAATGTAATTAAATAATCTTTCAGATTGCAGAAAACAATGGTTGACATTCAATAAAACTTGAATTTCAAGAATAGATTGCATCTCGTAGCAAAATAAATAATAAGTAAACATTAAAATTTCCTTTCCTTATGCAATTTTTTTATCATTTGTAGAAACATTAGTATGTGGCCTTTTTTTAAGCATAAAGAGGAAAATTAATCTGAAAAAAATTATTTTGCAATGAATTAATGACCTTCAAAACGCAGCAAAAATAACAAATAGAAAAAGTGATAAGTCAAAAATCAATATTCAACGTAATTTAATATTCGTGTGCAGTTATGCCTAGCCTAGTGATTTCTTTTTATGACTTGAGTCATAAAACACACTTCAAGTAGATTAAAAAGTGAGTGACATAGGGTTGGGATTTGACGTTCGATTTGTTTGAAACAAAACACTTATCTAAACATTTAAGAAACCAAAACACATTTAATAAACACAATGACAAAAATCACCTAATATAATGCTTAGATTGACAACGGAAAGTTGAATAATCGGAAAGCTTTAAATGTATCGCAATGCAGTCGAATTTAATGAAAGTAAACCATAGCACACATTTTATTGAGTGTAAAATCTTAACAGAAACTATGCCAGTTTTTGGATAATCAGATTTATCCCTAAAAGATAAATAAAGTTATTGAGAATGACGTATATATTACCGCATATTTGAGTTCATCTCACAATATGCGTCGTTATCAAAGCTCTATCCTTTTATTATATGTCATCATTCACCTCCTTTTTGTGAAGAAACTAATATATGAGATAAGCCGGAATTTATTTATCCATCCAATACAGTGTCGGTACTTAGTCACTAGGTTTACGGGTAATCTCCCCTTTTCTATGCATCAATGAAAGTGAAAGGTGGGTGATGAAAGTATCCGATTTATTTTTCTGTATTATGAAATGCCCTCCCACCTCAACCCTTGAGCTAGGTGTTAAGTATATATACCCTTTCTCCATTTTTTTGTTTAAATTACGTTTAAATTGTTTTACATGGTTTAGCTTTACCCAATTTATTGAAGTTTTATGGAAATGTTTTTGAGAATCTTTTTCTGCTGTGGGTTTTTGTTTTTGTCTTTTCAGGTATAAGGGATTTCGTTGAAGGAGACTAACGATGCTGATCAGAATTGCCTGCTATTTCCGTATTCTAGGACCTTTGGAATGATCTCTGGCCAAATACCATGCGTGACAAGGGTCAACTTGGCGAATTATCCATTCGAGGAGTTCGGGGAAAGATAGTAGATTATACTTCACAGTGGTCGATGTGGCGAAATCGTCACCTTCAATTAAACCATTGAACTGTTGATTTTGTTGACTTTGTGGTTGATGTTGATATATGTGATGGTTGATGTTGATATATGTGATGTTGACTTTGAAAATTATATCTTATACAATGTAAATCTAAAGCAAAATAATATAATTATTATTAAAAGATAATTTGTGTTGAAATGTGTCCGTAGCACGAATGAGGTCAACCCAGCGTGCTACTTTTCCCGTCAGGGAGGGCACAACTTATGTTGATGTTGGGGGTATGCCATTTTGCCGGCTGCCCCACTGTTGTGTAGACCACTGTGGACAATACCTGCCAACTCGAATAAAACATTAAACTTAAATACTAAGCATTTGTTACTTATATATAGGTCTTTGATAATACCGCATATTTGAGTTCATCTCACAATATGCGTCGTTATCAAAGCTCTATCCTTTTATTATATGTCATCATTCACCTCCTTTTTGTGAAGAAACTAATATATGAGATAAGCCGGAATTTATTTATCCATCCAATACAGTGTCGGTACTTAGTCACTAGGTTTACGGGTAATCTCCCCTTTTCTATGCATCAATGAAAGTGAAAGGTGGGTGATGAAAGTATCCGATTTATTTTTCTGTATTATAAATTATCTTATCTTAAAGTTAAGTTTCAGTCAAAGGAGTAACATGGATTATCTTATTAACATTTATATTGCTCGATGGCAAATATTGCATTGGATTGAAACAGATCGATTTGTCACCCTTCCATACTTTAAACACAGGCACATGGTACAAGAGATAACAGTATGGTAATAATAACCAACTTCATCAGCAGATTTTGAATGGAGAAGAGCGTATTTAGTTAAATAATATGTAAACAAAATTGGCTAATGTAAAAATAGCTGGGTCCTATGAACTTCAACTTTATTCCGTCCATTTTATTCAAGGCCATTGGTCAATAAACATCCGTACACACGTTAGCCTATATTTACATCATTAAGTCCCTTGGCCTATTTTTAGGGGATTTAGAAATGGGAATATCCATAATTATAATTCTTACAATACGAGTATGCTTTTGTAACTTTGGGTTTGTTGCATTTATCAGTTTATTCAAAATATTTTGTGATATTTTGAAAAATAATTTTTCAAGGATAGGGCTATACCCTAGCTTTGCCATACTACCTTTTCCCTTAAAACAGCGAATAAATAGAAAAAATACAGATTGAGAATTAATAAAAGTTTGATAAATCTATTGCATTATGTCTTTAGAAATATTATTTAGCTAGATTCACGAAGGAAAAAAATTCTACTTAAAGTAAATAATTTTTCAGTCAAAGGTCATTCAACTTTAACAAGGGTCCAAAGAGAGGCAAAAAAGATATGGAATTGCAACAAAGGCAGTAATCAATTGTGAAATAAAATAGTTTGGAGTGAAATACAGTCAGAACAAGTTGTGGTGCTTTTGAATGTTATATTAATACAATAATGCATTTTATGTATATGAATTAAGCATCAAGTAAGATGTGTATTTGTTTATGCATATTTACAGTTGTACACATGCTATGACAAAACTCAAGGTAAGTAAATATGAATGATGACTATATAAAGTAGATTTTGAGTAAATAATTTCAGTTGGATGGAAGCATTACAATGAACAATTCAGGCTGTAAAATCTAGGGGGCATAGGTTCCATGCACAAGAGTTGAATTGTACATTGTCTTGTCAAATCTACATAATAGTTATATTAGGACCAGCAGCATCCTCACTTATTCGGATATCGCTTCTCTTAAGGGGCTTGACAAGGGGGACAACTTCAGACTCAACCAGAACAATAACAATGTGTGCTTAGTAATTTAGAACCTCAATGGTTCACTATTTGATATAGATAGGATTCCCCAAATTTTATTCTAATGAAGTACATGTAGATATCTAGCAAGGCTAGAGCTAATATTTTGCTGGTTGATATCATATCAAAGGGTTCAAATTAAGTAAGATGGGGTCAAAGGCATGTTTTGCATATATATAATATCTGTGTTGACAATTTGGTTTAGTTAAAATTATACAGGAAATAAATGAAGGTCAAGCTATTTGGAAGCCGTCTCCAGTGTACATGAACATAATCATGAATTTCTCTAACAGGGCCTGTACCTTAATTGAGTAGGTTTTATGATATCATGATAACACAATATAAACACATACATTTAACGTCTTATCACCTGTTATCTGCATAAAGGCCTTGTATTTGATATAGATGTGTTTAGTAAATGAAAAGTTTTGTACCATCTTTAGTTAACATTAAAATCAGGTAAACTTATTTTACTAAATTTATTATATAGATTATTTCACAAATGTTGATTATTCACAGAGATTAATTTCAGCATGGGCTTTTATTTCCTGACAATGTTCAAAAAAAAAATGGGTCTAGTCACTTGTTTATTAATATTTATACAAGAAGAGAATTTGGGGTATTTAAATATAATTCTACAAATAAAACACTATATAAAGAAATTAAATAAATATTGAATAATAATTAAATCAAGATTATTAGGAATTAACATTTATTCCTTTGAGTACTATATAGTTGTCTTTCTCATTAGAGAAAGTGAACCTTAAAATAGGAAAACTTAATGTCCCTGAACTTTTACCAATTTTACTCAAGTTATTCAGTTTGGCAATGAGGGAAAAATTACAGAGTTCTTTAGGGGCTACAGTCAATGCAGACTCTCTTGAATATGGCTCACAGTGCTGGTTCTTTCCATGTATTTTCCTTATGGCATGTGGTGTTTGTATGGTCATGCAATGATAATAAATAAATAAATAAATAAATAAAATAAAAAAGGTTATAATGAGACACAAGGTTTAAATTGGGGCTTAATTTTTTGTCAGTGTTGGTTTCTGCTGTGTCTCTAAGTTGTTAAATAAAAACAATGTTATTTCACACAGATAAAACTTGCTTCAGTTAAAATTCCATATTCACAGATTTTAAATTCACAAAGGGTAAATTGTTTAGGTAACTGGTTTTATTTATCAGGAATTATATATATATA
>PRKT01000016.1:2154563-2197198 GCA_003671525.1 Saccostrea glomerata | reverse complement strand
ATTAAAAGATAATTTGTGTTGAAATGTGTCCGTAGCACGAATGAGGTCAACCCAGCGTGCTACTTTTCCCGTCAGGGAGGGCACAACTTATGTTGATGTTGGGGGTATGCCATTTTGCCGGCTGCCCCACTGTTGTGTAGACCACTGTGGACAATACCTGCCAACTCGAATAAAACATTAAACTTAAATACTAAGCATTTGTTACTTATATATAGGTCTTTGATAATACCGCATATTTGAGTTCATCTCACAATATGCGTCGTTATCAAAGCTCTATCCTTTTATTATATGTCATCATTCACCTCCTTTTTGTGAAGAAACTAATATATGAGATAAGCCGGAATTTATTTATCCATCCAATACAGTGTCGGTACTTAGTCACTAGGTTTACGGGTAATCTCCCCTTTTCTATGCATCAATGAAAGTGAAAGGTGGGTGATGAAAGTATCCGATTTATTTTTCTGTATTATGAAATGCCCTCCCACCTCAACCCTTGAGCTAGGTGTTAAGTATATATACCCTTTCTCCATTTTTTTGTTTAAATTACGTTTAAATTGTTTTACATGGTTTAGCTTTACCCAATTTATTGAAGTTTTATGGAAATGTTTTTGAGAATCTTTTTCTGCTGTGGGTTTTTGTTTTTGTCTTTTCAGGTATAAGGGATTTCGTTGAAGGAGACTAACGATGCTGATCAGAATTGCCTGCTATTTCCGTATTCTAGGACCTTTGGAATGATCTCTGGCCAAATACCATGCGTGACAAGGGTCAACTTGGCGAATTATCCATTCGAGGAGTTCGGGGAAAGATAGTAGATTATACTTCACAGTGGTCGATGTGGCGAAATCGTCACCTTCAATTAAACCATTGAACTGTTGATTTTGTTGACTTTGTGGTTGATGTTGATATATGTGATGGTTGATGTTGATATATGTGATGTTGACTTTGAAAATTATATCTTATACAATGTAAATCTAAAGCAAAATAATATAATTATATTAAAAGATAATTTGTGTTGAAATGTGTCCGTAGCACGAATGAGGTCAACCCAGCGTGCTACTTTTCCCGTCAGGGAGGGCACAACTTATGTTGATGTTGGGGGTATGCCATTTTGCCGGCTGCCCCACTGTTGTGTAGACCACTGTGGACAATACCTGCCAACTCGAATAAATTATTAAACTTAAATACTAAGCATTTGTTATTTATATATAGGTCTTTGATAATGCTTTCTATTGTGAAATTATAAATAGCTACTAAGTGTAACCCGTTTTCCGGAATTATACGGTTTTTTATCATTATGATTCTACGATTAATAATACATGAGTACTCATGAGCATGCGCCAGGTCTTTTCAACTTCCATCTTGTTTTGCTTTTTCAACTTCCATCTTGTTTTTGAGCAGACGGAAAAATCATTGCTGAGAATACAAATCCAGTATCATCGACATTGTATTGTATTAATCAAAGGAATTTATGTATGTAAATAGCTTAATGCAAGCATATTAATTCATATTTAATGAATTTGTTTAGAATTTATTGACTAATTTTCAAAAAATAGTATTGTAAAACAAGAGCATTTTATTTTCGATACTTGATTGAATATAATGCACATTTAAATATCAACAACCAGTAGTAAACAAATTTCTGACGGTTTATTAATTATTTGCAAGAAAATGAGCACTGGATTGTTAAGAGCGAGGACATCACGGAGATCCAAGACAAAATCGCCTTATGTCAGACCCCCTGCAAGTACAACGGGGCCTTCGGCGCAGCCAACACGAGAGCCTGCACTTATCCAGCATGCCGGAAGTGGTAGCCAAGATTTATCGGCTAATTCCAGTGGCCTACAAGTCTCATCCGAGGTCAATTCCATGGATAGCACACTGCCTCAGTTGCAACAGACATCTACGGCTCCAGCAACGACAAATGTTGCTTATCAGCCAGGTACATGTATACCTGTTAATCCCCTTGTTAGTATTACAGCAGATCTTGGGGCTAACATACCCTTGACAACCCCAGCATGTTCAAGGCATTTTAAAGTATATCAGTTCTATAAGGCTAGGGGCTTCACGGTCTACCACTTTGGGGTGGAGGGATTATGACATTCAATTTAGGCTTAGGCGCTCCAAAAATAGCTTGATCAGTTGAGAAAACATAGATGCAGAATTATGGTTGATTTACATGGGTCAGGCAACAGTCGCTGAACGCAAGCCCATTTCTACTTTGCATCAGCACAGGCGTTGTTATGATTTCACCTTGAAGGGTTCATGTCTTAAGAAAGATTGTAGATATTTACACTCTTGTCTAAAGTGCGGACAAAACCACCCCTCTATCAAATGTTACAGTAATCAAACCAGCCATAATACACCAAAAGGGGCTTCGCACATGGTCGGTCGTCAAAACATTAACCCTAATGTGACCCAATCTAGATTATCAAGGCCATTTCGGCAAAAAAGATCCATGCCTTTGGGATTTAGGTTTTACGCCAATCAATGTTACCACTTTAAACAACTTGTTACAAGATTATCCAGATAAAACAGTGGCAAATCAACTTTAACATGGGTTTACATTTGGTTTCTCATTGAATTATGAGGGTCCCAGGGGTTCAGTATCTTGTAAAAATATGGTTTCAGCCTTGCAGCACAAAGATGAATTATTAGCTAAACTGAACAAAGAAATTGACTTAGGTCGTATAATGGGTCCATTTGATGCCCCACCATTTAAAAATTTTCATTGCAGCCCAATAGGACTGTTACCCAAAAAACAGGGGGGTTGGAGGTTATTCACCAACTTATCTGCTCCTCATGGAAACAGTATTAACGATTTCATTAATCCTGAAATTTGCTCAGTTAATTATTCATCTTTTGATCAAGCTGTTAGCATGGTTCAAAAACTAGGTAAAAATGCACAATTAGGGAAAATGGATATTTCTAATGCATTCAGGTTGTTACCAATTAGACCCCAAGACTTCAGTCTTCTTGGTTTTAAGTTTCTTGATAAATATTACATAGACAAATGTTTACCGATGGGTTGTGCCATATCGTGTGCTTTATTTGAAAAATTTTCCAGTTTTTTACAATGGGTGGTAGAGTATAACACCAACTTGAAAAATGTTCTTCATTACTTGGATGACTTTCTATTTGCTGGAGCTCATGGTACAAACAATTGCAAAATTTTAATGGATTCATTTCAAAATATCTGTAATGGGTTAGGTGTTCCTGTTTCAGAAGAAAAAACTGAAGGTCCAACAACATACGTAGTGTTCTTAGGTTTAGGTATAGACTCAGTTAATCAGACAATTTTCATTCCAAAGGATAAAGTAGAATCTTTACAAAAAGAAATACTGGAAATTCAGGGGAAATCTAAGATAACATTAAAGCAGCTTCAGTCTTTAGCTGGCTCATTAGCTTTTATTACTAAGGCCTTGCCAGCAGGTAGAGCATTCACATGTCGTTTATATGGGTTAATGTCTGGTGTTACTAAGCCACATCATTTTGTACGGCTTTCCAAAGAAATACATAGTGATCTTCAAATGTGGTTAACATTTCTTAATGATTTTAATGGTACTACAAGTTTTCCAGAATTGGAATGGGAATCTGACAAAAGTGTGCAATTTTATTCAGACAGCTTAGGCTCAGTAGGTTGTGGTGTGGTTTTTGGAACTTCCTGGTCCTATCTCTGTTGGCCACAGGAGTGGAATGTTGATATAAGAAAAGACATAATCTTTCTAGAGTTTGTTCCTATAGTTTTAGGATTTTACCTGTGGTCAGACAAATTGCAAAACAAGAAATTAATATTGACAATATAGCTTTGGTTGAAATCTTGAATCGCAAAACATCTAAGAATAAACGAGTCATGAATTTGATGAGGGAATTAGTATTGCTTTCTTTGAAGTTTAATATTCAATTTAAAGCGGTTCATGTAAGAGGTTGTATAAATGAGATTGCTGATTCAGTTTCTCGATTGCAGTGGAACAGATTCAGGAAGTTGGCACCATGGGCAGATTGCCATCCTTATCAAGTACCTATTCCATTTTGGAGCCTTTTAAAGGACATGTCAATCATTTAATTGAAGCTAGCCTCTCTGACAACACAAAAATTGCATATGACAAAGCCATAGTTGTTTTTAACGACTTCAGATTACAGTTTCAATTGCCTTCATTTTGGCCACCCCCAGTAGATCATATAATCAATTTTGTAGCATTTCTAGCATCAAAAAATCTTTCTCATTCTACGGCTAATGTATATTTATCAGCTCTGAGTCACAGTTTGCAAGTACATGGCCTAGACAATCCAGTCAAATCATTTATTGTGCAAAAAATGTTGACAGGTTTAAAAAGATCTAAGCCTTCAAAAGACATCAGAAGCCCGGTAACATATCAGCTTTTGCTAAAAATTTTGGATGTTTTGCCAATGGTTACAAAATCAAAGTATGAGCACTTATTATTTGGGTCCACATTTGCAACTGCATTTTTTGGTCTTTTTAGAATAAGCGAAATAGCAGTAGCATCAAAAAAGAGTTTAAGAAATGTACTTCAGCTTTCAGATTTACAGTTAAGTAGTGAAAATATCAAATTGAAGTTGCGTTTTTCGAAAACCGATCAGAATGGAAAAGGTTTAGTTATTACTATCAGCAAATCAGTTGAGTCTACAGTGTGTTTTAATTTACAGGAAACTTTCTTGCAATTCAGATCTCAAGAGGATGGCCCTTTATTTTGTCATATCAATGGTACACCCTTATCAACATACCAGTTTTCAAGTGTTTTGCACAAAGCATTAAGATTTTTAGGTATTGAAACAAACACTTTCAAAACACACTCTTTTAGAATAGGGGCTGCTACACATATGTATTTGTCTGGCATATCTGAACATGAAATTCAAAGAAAGGGAAGATGGGTATCAGATGCATACAAGCTTTATCTCAGACCTGAATTGATTACATTTTAGATGTAAATGATACTATTAATAAGATGGTTACACATGACCATATTGATGTCATCTGGGTATCAAAATTAGAGTTGGGTTATAATTTTGTGCTGTTTTTCATAATAATGTAAACTGTTATGATTGCTTCATGTATTGTTTCTAAATCTTGTAGATTCAATCTTGATTGTGGGTTCATCCCTTATTAAAAGAGCAGAACAATTTGCATTGAATTCTCCAGAATTTGGCACAGACCTTTCTTTGACAGGGGTAAATGTTTTGTGGAAGGGATTACCAGGGTTGAGTTTTTCCAAATTCATCGAGGTTATTTCGGACCTATACTCTACAAAGCCACATCCAAGGTTTCTTGTTATTCATGCAGGTGGTAATGACATTGCCAAACATAATAATCCTTTAAGAAGACAACAAAAATTTATGAAAACTGTTATCAACAAGTTGCGTTTGGTTATGCCTTCGACTTGCATTGTTTGGTCACATATTTTGCCCAGGGTATATTGGCGTCATTCATTTTCAAATGTTGCTGCAGAGAAATCAAGATCTAGGATTAATAGTTCTATTGCTAGCTTTGATTTAAGGTCCAATGGTGCTTCAATTAAGTATCCTGATATCAGAATTGATCAAAGAAAACTCTTTCTTAATGATGGAGTTCACTTATCTCCCTTAGGTAATCAAATTTTCTTGTCAACAATGCAGGCTGCTCTTAGGCAATTCAGCTCTGGTAATAACTTTGTTTATCCAAAGTGACTGTGCATGAATTTTGGGAATAGGAACTGTTGTGGCTTTATGGTGTGATGTGATTTGTGAATGATGAATGTTAACTGTGGTCAAAATTCGGCCGCTATGATGGCGGTTGGATTTCATTATGATTGAAATCCAATTGGCGCAATTTTGACAAGTAACCATTTGCTGAGGGATACTGTTTTCTCCAGGTCCCCTAGCTATGATATGGTTTGTTTGATATTTGTGAATGCTATGCTGCCAAAAGCTTACCAGTTGTAAAAATCGGCGCATAGGTTATGAACATGCCAGTTGCATGTTAAATGTGAATGTTGATTTGTATGAACATGCCAGTTGCATGTTAAATGTGAATGTTGATTTTTAATATAAAGCCATGACAGTTCCGCCAATACAATTTGTGTTATTCTTCCAGTTTCTATCAGGTACATTTATGGGGTGTTTGCATAAGGAAATTTTGAAGTTTTGATTATCAACCTTTATTAAACAGTTATTGTTAGTATTAGGAATTTCGAAATAACTGGAATACGAATGTTAAGATCTTACATGTTAAAAGAGATGAGAGGACTTAACGTGCATGCATACAGCCTCAGATATATTAAAAAGGTGTTATCAAATTGCTAATTTAGTAATTAAAGTTCTCATTATTGATATTTTAAAAAAATATGATAAACTAAACGTTTCTGTTGATAATTATAGATGAGGTTATAAAAATGTGGCATTCATTGGGTTTGAACCTAACAATAAAAATCCTGAGTAGCATTTTCTTTTGAGACTAGCACGCTTACCACTAGAATACACAAGTTCTGATAAGCTTTGTTTAAAACATGTTTGTGATATTACCACTGACTTAATGTACAAAGTAAGTCTTGAAAAGATACGAATTCTATTCCATTAAATGAAGGATATGAAGATAACGAATAGAATTCAATATCAAAGTCCATAAAACAATACAAAACAGGTGCAGAGCAAACACGGACCTCTAAAACATCAGAGGTGGGATCAGGTGCTATGGAGGCGTGAACATTCCCTGCTATCCGGTCACACCGCCGTGTGCTCCTAGTCATGATCGGGAAAAACGGAAAATCCGTCGTCAATTCATTATATAAATAATGAACTGACAATTAGTATGAAAACGTCAGTCAGCATTTGACTCAATGATAAATTGCATTTGCTGACAAGGTCATTGTATCAACCAAAGAACTTACGAAATGATGACTTTATATGAGACTGCTGATATTCTTGTTTCATCAACTTGTTTGTCAATAATTTGCCTCGTTTTTAGAAATTGTTCATACGAAGAGCATGTTCTTGCATATAGAATCAACTGAGATATATAAACGCCGTATGCAGGTGATGAAGGTATTTTGCTGTATTAAATAATTAGGAAGGGAAGTTGACGGAAGTTAAAATCATCACGTTTATCATAAAACATAATTACATTTTTCTTTTTTTTTCAGAAAAAACATTTTATAAAATTAACAAGATAATCAATTTCTTTAATATGTACCAAAATAATTTCACACAAAGCCTTACTATGATATTATCTAATCTGCGCTACAATCTATTTACAAGCTTTATTAAAGCTCCATTTTTTAACTTTTTATACCTCATAAACTATAATGAATTTATCTTTATTTTAAATATCCGAGTGAAGTGGATTAAATGAAATTATGTTGATTTTAAACATGATATAGCACTTTGGTTCTTTTTGTGCATTCTTGCAGAAACGAAATTGTCTTGATTCAATATTTTTTTAGCATTTTTCACACTGTATTCGCACGTTCTGTTACGAGAAAAAAACCCACACATGGGTGTTATTTTATTGCACAAAATATATAGGTAAGTTGTAACGAAAAAAAATGCACAAAAACTTTTCAGAAAATATGTCCCCTGCTTAAGCGAGGCAAAAGTCTTTCGGCTCATATTAGATTTTTCGGAAAAATACAAATTACCTGCATGCCACATCCCCCTTCTCCTGTAAGGGCTCTTGGAGATATCAACTCTTTTCTGAAGGCATTTATTTCCGTGTCTTTTCTAACTGCATCGTCATTTACTAAACATTTTCAAAAAAATTAGATCTAAAATACTCTGAAAGGAGTGGGAATAATAACCTACTAACCATAATTAATAACCATTCTTTTCCTACTTAATTGTTTCACTAAATATATATTATGAACAAGGTATTCCATGTGGTATTTCATGTGTGACTGTCCATCTTTAATATTGCCATCGCTTTTGCTTTGAAAATACCACCAATGCATCATTTTGACAACTTTAAGATCAAGAAATTTTATGAATAATCTAAATGAATCCAACTGATGTTCACTCTTGCCGGAAAATTATTCTAGCAACAGAAAATCTGTATTTTAAGTCACATGAACTGTAAAGTAAAAATTGTTCATTTTAAAAGAATATTCCCAATGTGAAATGTTTTTCTTTAAGTATACTTCAGTCTCTGTTCTATACCATTTTATCTCTTTGGGAAATCATTTCATTTATTTTGCTTGTTTAAATTATATTGAACAATGGGATGATATTTGATACAAAAGAAAGTCATACCATAATAGATTTTCACATAATCAGTTACATAATCACGAATTGCCCCATGTATTTTTAACGCATCATCTCGAAAAAGTATCCAGGTAGATTCTGTGTATTTAAAAAATTATTGATTTTATTTTCTGAATAATATACAAACCAATGATCGTGTGAAACTTCAAAACAATATTATATTTATATATATATTAACATGGCAAATAAATCATAAAAAGAATACCAATTGAAAAGTAATAATTCTATATGTTCCCTTTACAATTCAAAAAGAATCAACACAAGTGTAAGATCTGAATAAAAATTCTCCCATTGTATTAACTGGATAAACAGATTAATGCATGTCTTTCATTCCTAAACATTTGCAGAGGGATGAATTCACACGATTTGGATAATAATCATAAATTGGAGATTCTTCTATAATTGAATGTTTGACACAAAGCTATCAATTAATTTGAAAATTAAATATACAATGTAAAAGGTACGAGGAGGACTGCTTAATAAATAATGGCATCGGTGCTCGAAAAAATAGGTTTTTCAATGATTTAGTTTTAATGATTTCACTTGAATACCGTATAAGTAGAATTTTTAGCGATTTAATTTTGGCATTATTAGCGAGGGTGTCGAGATCGCTAAACTTGAGTGTCGCTAAAAATTAATTGCGTTTTATTTTTAATGATTTCACTTGAATACCGTATAAGTAGAATTTTTAGCGATTTAATTTTGGCATTATTAGCGAGGGTGTCGAGATCGCTAAACTTGAGTATCGCTAAAAATTAATTGCGTTTTATTTGTAATAGTTTATTTAATATACATTGTATAATCGCTAAAATAACATCGCACTAAAATTTCAACTTATACGGTATCCTCTTTTAATTAAAACATATGTCTGTAATATTTTATTTTATGTCTAAGTGTTTTAAGAACACATTTTTAGCACGGCCCTTTGTATCCTGGAATATTGCAGATCCTAAGATTTCCTGTACTTGTTTTTCTTTCTGAAAAGTGTTTTTTCAGGTTTTGGAAATAAAACAAGTCAAAGGTGAATTATAAGGCGAATATTTCTGGTTTGATAGAACATTAACTTAATGTTTATTTCAAACACTCATTTACTCTTCATGAACTGTGGATTTTGACGCTGTTATGAAGAAATTTAATTTAGTGGATTCCTGATTCTTGTTACTTCCACTCATAAACCTTTTTATATTTCTTTTCAAACATTTGCTTTATAGATTACTTCAGAAATTGAACTGCCTCCCTGAATAACAATTTGACAACAAGGCCACTAACATGTAAGAAATAGCATATAAAACTGTTTTGACCTCTTGTATTTCTTTGCTCTTCTCAAGCCTTTTTATGTTTTATGAAGTCCATCTACTTATAAACTTGTTTTGAGGGTTTAAAAGCAATGGATTCAAGTTCTACTATCTGTCTGAATTTAAGATAAAAAAAATGGATTAGTACAGTTTAACTTTTTAAAATAATTGTTTAATTTCTCTTACACGCTGTTGTTTTTTTTTAATTTTACAATACATAGGGTGACCTCTCAGTATTAAGATTTTTTCATGGCCATATGTTTATTTAAAACATTGTGAACTACTCCCAAAATAATGCAAATGATGTCTATCGAATTTGTTATATGTCTTAAAATTAATGTAACAGAATCAGTGATAATTTGTTGAATTTTCGCATTACCTTGGTTGTTGTAAGTCCTTGTTGCCAAGGAGGGTACCCAGTTTTTATGACCATTATAGCATTGTTCTTCAATGAAATCTGCGTGCTAATGTGTTTATTAAAAAGACATTGATTTCTGTAGATATAACATATTTCATTGAATATTTCTTTGAGATTCTTAACGAGTTTCACAGGAGCTTTACTGAAGTCTTTAATTTCAATCCAGTTTACTGATTTTTTACCATCCTTTATTAATGCAGTGTCTCGAATTGCTTTCGTCTTCCAGCTTCTAACAATAAAACTATGTGATGAAAAGTGGTCACATAAGCTGTAATCAATTCATTAAAGATTCAACAATAAAAGATGTCAAATCGAATGCCATATGATTTCTATGTTGTATGTAATCGAGCTCATGCCATTATCTATTGAACAGCCCTCGTAAAGACAACGAAGACTGATCGTTCTAAACAAAATGGCTGTCCATGCAAACAAAGTGGGTATAAAACACGGATTCCTAGAATTTTTCAGATGTGTGATAAAGGGCCTATAGTAACTATCCTTGTTGACCGGTCACATTCGCCCTAGGCCCTGAGTATTGTATTATTTGATTCAAAAATATAACAAACCTTCACTTCCCTGTTTTCTATGTCCCATTCCAAATCTCCGTGCTTGTTTAAATGCCATTTCTCATTACTAAACAAAGAAAGCATTGAATATTGTTCATACATTATTCATGAATCAATAATATATCAAAAACAATGTACCTTTTGTATTAAAATAATTTATATACCAAAATGATTCAAACTTTGATACACTCTTTCATTGGTGTTGTCAACGAGTACCAGGTTTACTGGTTAACCGTCGAAGGAAGCAAGTATTGAATAGTAAAACTACTTTTCGGTTACTTGGATTAAATACATAACTTTTTAAATCATTAATATATAGAAAATGATTGAGATATTGCTAATAAATGCGTACTAACACATTTCGGTAGTTTTAGGTACCATTAGACTTGATCTAGTGGTTCTTGTGAAACGCATTTATCCAAGTAACTGGTTATTCAGTCGGAAGATTAAAGTATCAGTCACATTATACAGCGATGGGGTAAACGATGAGAAACCAATGCAGCTTTTGATAAAAATGGTGTGGTTGTCGACCGTACAAGTATAATAATTAGACGGTGACTGGGGCTATTTTGGCGGATGGGTGGGGGTCATCGGTAGAAAATAAGATTTAGTTAAAAATTAGCTATGTCTCCACCGATGCCCCGTATCGCTCCTCATCAGCAACCCATCATTAACACATAGTTCAAGGATTGGCCGATGTATGGCTGAGCATCGTCAATTGTCATTGAATCTGAGGTCATTAGGGTGTTGATTGGTGGGCAATATATATCGGTCGATAATCAGTCGAAGTTCGAACAAACATTTGCACATAGTTGAATGGCGTACGAACGATTTTCACCGATGTATGAGCGATCTTATATACATCGGTCGATTAAATCCATGTCACATTTCCCAAAACGACCAACGGCCGACGGTTTTTGGAGTAAAAATGGGATTCTTCGGGTGACAGTCGGCAGTTCATCGGCCGTTCTCTTGCCCAATTTTGACCTCTTCTCTTTGTCGGCCGACCAATTTTCTGTCAATCTGTCCAAGTTATAATTTTCTCTGCATCGGTGGCCGATTTTATTAATTGAAGCAGTTTGTCGACAAATCGTCGATCATCGTCCGACCATCGGCGGTCATTTAATAATATCGTTCGTCCGTCGTTCGACAATAACGGTGTCCAAAATTTCGGCCGGCGGTTAAAATCAAACTGTAGCTCAGAGCTGGATGATCGGGCGACGATTGGCCGACTTATGAATATTCAACCTATTAAGGATACATAACACAAACAAAATGTTGATGCATGGATTGAGTTTTTATTTCTTGAATGGAAATAACATAATAATGAATCCGTAAAAAATAAAGAAATTTTAAGTTTAAGATATGCACCTTTTGTTGTTTTCTATGCAATTCAATACAAACTTTTGCACACTTTATTTGCCTACTAAGTAAAATAGCTCTTACTGTCTTCCAATTAATTTGAGCACGTTTTCCCTTCCGTACCACATGTCATCATCTATAAAACCACCATGGGCAAGCAGAGTAGTAATCGCTTCACTACAATGGATTTACTTTTATAACCTTTCAAAAAATAATACTGACACAAAAGAATTCATTTGGCCAGAACTTGGAATGGAATATAGCAAAGGAAACTTTATTTCAATTCCATAACGTATTTTTTTAAATTCTGAAACCCAAAAATGTGTAGAAAAGTTTGAAATGCATACTATTTTTATCGATATCGAGGCCAAATAGTGAAATCACCTGTTTATTGCATGCATATGTCGGAAATGAGGAACCATAAGTTTGTAAATAGGGTGTCTCTTCGAAACATTCCTATGAAGACAAACGCTGACACCATCCATCAGAATGTGGGTGAAACCTAAAAGAAAGTTTCAAACAAACGGTATTAATATTAGAATTATCTTGCTTGTTTCTCGTTGTACCTAGTATTACTATTAATACATTCTTATATTCATTACCATTACAGTAATTGGAATATAAATTATATAATATTATTGAGATGATATACATAAAAGATTTACAGGTGATATATTCATTGTAATGAACTAAAAAAAGATTATTACATAATCATGATAATGTAGTAGCAAAGTGAATCCTATGCTCTTACGATTGTTGAAGAATGGACAACTCCTAACTTACCCAAATGTATAATGGATTCATGATACTGAGCGTCCAGCATGTTGAACCACATTTTTGCCTTTACCCATCGCCGGTGACAAGCATGCTCTACATCAAAGGGTGGAGATGCAAATATCTAAATAATAATGCAACACAGATAATATAATAACATGAACCCTTCATTTAAATAAACAATTGATTAAAATTTAACAGAAGAAATGGTTATAACACATTATTCCAAAGAAATATGAGACTCAATTCAAATCAGAAAAAAATTAATTGTATAATTATGTTTCATTTTCTTTCAATGATAATGATAAATAAACAAGATCTGAAATCGCTTCAATATTTAAATTAATAATACCTTTCTGTCTTCTTCAAACCCTGCATGTATTATTAAAGATAATATATCTTATATATTTTATATATTTATATAATATATATAATATATACATGTATATAATATATTTAATATTTTATATTAAAGATACGTTATGTTGTAATGATATTCCTAATCACGTATCAAATCCGCTGGAATTATCAAATAGTTTTTTCAAATATTTACGTACACATTTAAAATGAATTTTTAGAGGACCTTTAGTGTCAGATCTTTGTGATATTTATCAGTATCATAAACTGTTTGGCATCGTCAAAAATCAGGTCTTTATATGTCATTTTTTTAAAAATATATGTCATATCTACGGACCGTTCCAAAGAAAGGTAAACAGCAAAACAGCAAAGAAACAATAGATGAATATTATATTGGCTCGTAAAATCAAAATCCTCACTGATAAGGTATGTCTTGAGCAAGTTTTATAAGATTTCATGTCACTCCGTTCATTCGCTGCAATGCAAACCAGTAGTCAGCCTGTGCCATTTGCTTCTGTTAACAAAATATCTTTTAAACCCTTTTCAATGTAAGAAGCTTAAGACATATGCATTGTACTAAGATCAAAACAAAATATTAATTTTCAAAAAACATACCTGTGTTTGAGATCCGGTGTTTACACCTTCCTTTCTCCACACTTTCAGCCCCTAAATTTTAAACGAATAAATTCATATACATGTACATAAATTAGCCATCTTTACATTTTATCTTGAGATATAGTAATTAAATAATTTGCACTGCATCGCTTTTTTGGTTTATCGCAGTTCCTAGTTGCCGCTATGATCCAATCAATAGGTAACTTTACATACAGTTAATCAAACAATACAGTAATTACTTTAACGCCTAAAATTTGAACTGGCTTGAAGATGCACTTTGAATGATTCTAAAATTTTATGTAGATGTAGTAGTGTAAGATATATAGCATCCTACTAGCTTGGGCTAGTGGGTTAACCCTTTAGCTCAATCGGTAGAGCACTGGACTGGCAAGCCAGGGGTCCCGGGTTCGATCCCCAACAGAGGCAATAAATTGTCTCTGTTACATAGTTATGGATTCATCAAAATTTCTTGGGGACCGTTTTCTAGGATTCCTCAAATTTATAGGTGCCGAGCTTATTTGTTTAAACATCTTCGAGAATTTCTTTTTTCCTTTATATTAAGTTGCCGGTAGTAGATTCTTTACAGTGTACATATATTTTATGCTATTACATAAATATTACATGTATTTGAGTGTAACATATTTATACTTTCATGTAAATAAGTGGAATCTTATTGGTCGAGAAGCATTTGTTAAAAAACACTATTATCCGCTGAATAATGAAGCCACACCCTCCAGCGTAGCAACAATCAACATTGCTTGATATCAACAAACGTTTCTCAACCAATCAGATTCAACTTATTTACATGAAAGTATGATATATAGAAAATATTGCATACTAAAATCCACATTATATATCAGCCCGAATGGATCTATATCTGACCGAGGGCCGATATGATAAATTTGAAGGTAAAATCAAAATACCTTTGGTTCAGTTAGAATCCAAGAAGATCTCAAATGCGATATCATGTCGTCAAGAGTCCAGACACCTCTACCATTCATATAGTTGAAATTTTATAAAGGTTATTCCAAACCTGCAGAAGAACTGGGATAATTAAAAGAAGAAAAATAATAGTTGCTGTTTAAAGTAAATTATTGGACACTTGCGTACATAATGCAGGTAAAATGCGGTTTATAGTCGTGTTTATATCAAATTCTTTCTGTATATTTTATTTCATAAGAGGATAACATCATTTCCTCAATGTTTCAGAGCAGAATGAAATAAATTTATAACAATGAAGGTGCTGTACAGCAGAATGAAATAATTTTATAACAATGAATATGCTGTAAAACTATTATTATTTCTATAAAAGTTCCTAACAGAGGTTTTTTTTAATCGAATCTTATTGTTTTTCTGCTATGCAAAAATAGTTCAGTTTAGTTTCTTGAAGTCAAGGGACCTACTTCTCAAAGACAATATTTAAAATTATACATTTTAATTTGAGTACATATATTGATGAAATAAACATACAACATGTACAACATGTAAATTTATTTTCAATAATTTCTAAAATAGCAAGAGAAAATATTCTTGATGCACGAGCTGATTGCAAAATGTTTTCCTAGATACTTTTTCGTTTTGTGTACTATGTAACCGTACCAATTTGAAGAATTTTTATTTGGGTCTTCGGGGTTATTTGTTCTTAAGTTATCTTAATTTATCTTAATGTATTTTCATTTGGAGATTTCAACATAAATGGAATTCATCTTTTTTGTCACCTATATTCATTTAAAAAACAATAGTTAACAAATTTTCATTTAACTTTAAAAGATTTTTGATACAGATGTAAATATAAACAATTAAATGCTTTATTTGTTTGTTTATACGGAAATTAACGTCACAGCAATTGAAGAAAAAAATTACATAACCCGCTTTTGCGGGTTATATTTTTTGTCTGCAATAGCTGCGACATTAATTACCTTACTAACAAAGAAAGCATTTAATTATTTGAGAGTTGAAATATACATAAATTCAAACTGTAGGCACTGTTACTGATTTTTTTTATAATCTTAAATTTATTCATAAAATGAACTTGCTTGAGATAAAATGTGCTTACTTTGTACATAAGATATTTTTCTCCACGTGGAACAGTTTTCAACTAAAAGTAATAAAAAAAATGACTTTTGATAAAGTTTTCCCCAGTTTAAATGTTTATGTTTATGAATATATAAATATCAATCGTAATGGTTTAAAAAAAGATCTTTTTGAATGGGGCTAAACCCACACACCCCACAAGACCTTGCTTAACAAAATAATATTTAAAACACGAAAAAGAAATTTTGATCACCCCTGTATTTGGTGTTCAAAGTTCAGAGAACATTTCACTTTTAAGGGTTAAAAAGGATTCATTATCTGCTCTGTCGATATTACTTTTTGAGTTACTAGTATTTATGAAAGTCAAAACTCACCATTGGCGGTATATTAACTAGATCCATTCCCGCTGCTTCCTTTGAAAAGCCGAAATCCTTTTGCTCTAGTTGGTACTCCTCTCTGGCATTTTTCAACTCTTCGTCATTTTGATGCAACGAAGTTGTTGTTCCTAAACATAGCAAATATTTCCATAAAAATGACATTTTGTAGCAGACCCTCCTTTTCAAATGCTAGGGCATCCACTACTGAGGTTGACTAACAGGTAGCTTGCGTTTTATTTAATTATGAGAAAATACTATATAAAAAGATTTATTTATACAGAGAAAAATGACATAAAACTCAATATAGAATTTATATTTATTTATTGTGGTGAGTATTGGCCGTGGCACAATACAAAATTGTGGGACGCCATTTCAATTGGGCGAACCCACCAAATTCAAACATCAACAATGTGTGTTTCTTTTTTCTAACCGTCCCGGGTTAACCGCGGAGGGTCAGCACACATACAAACTGTTCAAATCAATCAATCAATCAATAAGTCATATCTCAAATTCCAAATATCAAGCATATCAACTTATTTTATCAAATCTTGTATATCATGTATCATTAATATCTCAAACTTCATAGATCAAACATCTCAACCTTCAAATATCAACATTTTCATATTTCAAACCTGTACGATGTAGTACAGTTCTAAAGTATATATTACGGTCACCAAGAGGAAGCTTATTAGCTTAGTTTACACTAGCATTAGCATTTCAACAAGGTGACAGTTTATTACAAGTTTCACACAAACATTCAGTTATCAGTTGACTTGGCGTGCGCAGACGCTTCACACTAATGACTTCTCCTTGAAAAAGTGCCACGACGGTTTCTTTTAGTTTCAAATATCAATCCTATGACCAACTATATCCTACCGATTTGATTTTATAAACGATAGAAAGTTTCACAATTTTGCAACACTATTCGGTATGCATATTGCACAGAGACACTTTAGCGCATGTTTAGCACAATCCTTGAGGCTGGGAATTGACTTGATGTGGGCATCACAAATATTCAATATCTCTACTGAAAGCTTTTCCTAATCCCAAAAGGTTAAGAAATTGGGATTTGTCTATTTCTTTTTTGCTTTAATTATTAAAAACCAAAATATATTCATTTATAAATGATTACCAAACATTCTTGACATTTCTTGGATTACATATTGCAATTTCCAACCTTTCATTTCCACTTTATTGGATCAAAACAAAACTATCCTAGTAATTCCAGTCTTAGGCAATGGATGGTTTATGGTTATATTAAGTATTTTGTATTTTCCTTTTCATTCAAGAAGTAATATGAATTGATACATTATGCTGTTTAACAATGAAGATGCCCCCCCCCCTTTCTCATTTTCACCTCCATTACTATATTTCAATGACCATTTTGTTTCCAATTGAATACCTAGCAAATAGAATCAATGACCAGAAGGCTCCAACAAATACAGACTTGAGAAAGGCATTTTCCAGAGGATCATTGCTCCCCGACCCCACAAATTTAGATCTCTTTTCTTCTTGAAGTCAACTATAATGAGTAGGATGCCCAATTTCAGTGTAAATCTATAAAAGAACTATATGCGGTATATTGCATATGTTTGCCCCCACAAAAGTCAAATTTTGAAAACTTCCTGAAATGTGCTGAATTCAATAAATTGTACGAGAAATATAAGTTAACAGAAAATATTATAGTTCCAGAGCAGTGTATTCACAATTTCTGTTTTTATGACGTCACAAACTAGTCCGATTTTATATCCTTTTTCAGAAAGAGGACAAAATGGACAAAATTTCAACAATTTAAGCTTTAAAATTTATAGAGCGCATGTGTGTTCAGGAACAATATTGACATATTTCATTTATATTATCATTCTACATATTATATCAAAATATTTATCCTGAACACACATGCGCTCGGTGACTTTTATTTAAAATATCGACGAAATATGTACATTTTTCTGCAAAATTCATAAAAAACTGAAATTTACGTCATATTTGTGACGTCATTTCGTACATATGACGTCATTACTTATGAAATTATTTAGTGCTTTGAAGTCAGCATATACTCCCCTGTTTAAGGATTTAATTAAATATTACTCCATCAAAGTTTGATTTTGGGGGGCAAATGTTGGTTAATACCGCATATAGTTCTTTATTATATGCAATTGATCTTATCACTTGCCTTATAAATATCAAGGGGCTTTCACAACATTAGATAGTAATATATCATGAATATAAAGAACTAAACTCTAGGAAAATTGGGTGCATTTAATTAACTATCACAAAACTACTCTGGAAAAAGATATGTACTTCATTCTCCTTTTTATTTACATTCATCACACTTGAGATATATACTATGTCAGCTGAAAAATGTTGGCATTAATGCCTAATAGTTTTGAGCCATGTTGAAATGCCTAACAGTTCTGAGTCATGCTGTAAGTAATGCCTAATAATTCTGAGCTATGTTGTAAGTAATGCCTAATAATAATTCTGAGCCAGGTTGAGCCATGTTGTACGTAATGCCTAGTAGTTTTCAGCCATATTGTAATTAATGCCTAATTGCTCCGAGCCATGTTGTAAATAATGCCCAATAGTTCCGAGCCAGGTTGAACCATGTTGTTAGTTATTCCTAGTAGTTTTCAGATATATTGTAGTTAATGCCTAATTGCTCTGAGCAATGTTGCCTGTAATGCCCAATAAATTGAGCCGCATAAAGCCATGTTGTAAGTAATGCCTAATAGTTTTCAGCCAGGTTGTCATAATGCCCAATTCTCCTGAGCCATATTTTAGAGAATGCCTTAAGCCAAATAGTTCTTAGCCTTGCTTTATGTAATGCCTAATATTCCTTGGATTTAAAAGACTCACCAAGTTCTATTCCTACAATCAAACAAAACGTTGCTACAGTATACATTACATACCTGAATATCTATAAAAGAAAAATTGAATATAATCTCACAAATAGAAATTTAATGAAAATGTGCAATCGGTCTGAAACCTTCTTATGTTACATATGAAAAAAAAATTTAGCTGCTGTATTATCTGCACCTAACATTACAAGATCATATCAAAACACTCTATTGGGTTATTTTGACCATAGTTTTAAACAAATTTCAGGCAACTGCAAGTCCTTATTTTGAGAGATATCAATGTAAAATTTTATGATTTGAATGTAGATCTGCAGCTATTTTGGGAGATTATTTTATTGCAACCTAATTTGTAAGATTTACTGGTTGTTATATTTAGTTTCATTTTGTTTGCCGCTTGATTTCTGGTACTTAGTTTTTCCAGTTAGCCCCCCTCTTCTCCTTTAAAGTTCTTTTTCAAAGTCTTCTTTTTTTTTTCTTTAAATTTCTCCCTCTAATCTTGAAAGTTAACATTTCTTAAACAAATAGTTATAGAAGCAACATCAAAAGCTATGCTGGCAGACATTGCTTATAATTTGGTGTCAGTCTACAGTGGAAAAGACAATTCAAGTATACATGTATACACACTCAACTAATTAATGCAATACAAAGGTGATTGATGTACCTGATATACTGGACTGTTAATCTGTGATTATACTTATTTCAATGTCTGGTTTTCCAAACGATTTGAAGATAATTTTCAATGCCTTTCTTTGACTTGTAGTCTTGTATTTGGGCCCATGTCCATGAGAAGCTCCGACCGAGTTTCCTTATTGTTGTTCACATGCATAGGGCCATTTCTAGTTTGCTTTTGCCGGGTTTCGAAGCAGTATGAAACAAAAAGAGAGTTGTTAATGTTAATAACCAACATTACATCATTGTAAAACAATACAAAGGTATAAGTAAAGGATTTTTTAGTATAACCGCGTGCGCGTCGTCTGCTTTGTAAAGTGTTTGAATCCAATCTCATCCTTCATAATTAATGCACATCAATAGAAATAACAGCGTTAAAATGGTTGAGAACAATGCATAATTGAAAAATCATACAAATTTTAAAGTTACAAAACAAAATTTCATGTATTTTATTGCAAGCAATTGTTATGCGTCTTTACCTTCGAAAGGTTCAGGAGAAAGGAATGTGAAGATCAAACCCGACCTTTTATATACTACACTTGATGTGTCAACCAAACCCGACCCTTAAAAGCCAACGTTCAAATAACAAATACTTGGGACCTATAAACTAGTTTATAGGTCCCTTAAAATATCCTTTTCTTATAAAATAAAGGCATGTATTTTGTATACACAAATAGATGCTATTATTTAAAGCGTTCGTGGAAATCGTTGTATCTTATTACTTTTCAACGAGGTATATGATTTATAAAAGTATGTGATATTCGAATGCGTCATGTTCAGGGAAAACTCCGGTGGGGACATGAAAAAAATATATATACATACTTATTCATACGTAATCATACTTACCTCTAATCAAATTTATGTGAATTCTAATACCCATGCATTTCTCATTGTAAAAGCTTGTGCTAATTTAAGTGCAAACAGTTGTCAATGATACTAACCAAAATATCCTATTTACTTTATTCATACATATTTTGATATCAAATTGAAGAAATATATATTCGTGTATTCAAATATAATTACAAATTGTACGTACTTTGTATTAAATATAAGACATTTTAAGATTTAACATTTTTAAATAGGAGAAAAGATACACAGTAAACCAAAGTATTTGCTATAGTAAACTAAATTTAACTATTGTACCTATGGTACATGTAAACAATTATAGTATTTTTTTTTATTAGAAAAGAAACGCATATACATGTATTACCTGGTCCATGGCATCAAGAGTGCACCTCTCTCATATTACCATTAAAGTCGCTAGATCTTCCTGTAAAGAAAAAAGAAATCCAAAAGAGGTACTTATATTGCAATTGAATCTGATAATCAAATATTAATTGTGGTCTGAAACTGAGAGACGTAATCAAAATTTAAAAAATGGCTTAACATCTGAAAAGGAAAGTGGAGGAATGATGGACGATAAAAACCGTTTTGTATTTTAGATAAATAATTTATATAATGTGAAGCAACATTATAATTATGTCAAACATATACACATAAGTTCATTACTCTCTTCATACCTTGGAGACCAAAGAAAATTAAACCCCCTCGAAAATTTGTGTTTTCACAGTAATCATTTTACATGTGTTTATACGTGTTTTAAATTCTTTACACCAATTGTCCCTCTACACGATCTGTCATGGGAACCAGATTCCGATGTATTTTGAAATTCATAATATTAAAATTTAATTTGTGTGGTCACTGAATATCACACAGTTTCAAAGAACAGTATTATGGGCTCATTAACATGTAAAAATGTTAATTATCAACACCTGCCACTCACAATGCAAAAGTTCTATGTAATATTAAATTGCACAGTATATTTTTGTCAAGTAGGTCAAATGTCAAATTAATTAAAACGCATAAGTATTTTACATGTTTTAATCATTTTTATGTTTTATTACAATCAATGCACATGCTATAAATTAGCATTAAATAATCAATGAAATGTCAAAAATGTGCTGTATTTTGGCACTTTTTAACTTTTTAGTAAAGTAGTTCAAATGACAAGATCAGGAGTCATGAGGTCGGTAACCATGACATTTTACACACCCCCATAGCGCCAAGCAATCAATGTTCAGTTTATATCTCTCACAATTCTTGGCATACAAGGTGTGACAGACCGGTAGACGGACAGACCGACAGCCTCACGGACAGACAAACAGACGCTGGGTAATCCCTTAGCTCTGCAATGGACCAGTTCAAAGAGGACAGGGGTGGTGCAGACTCATAACCGTCAGTATTTACAAAGTATTCATGCTTCCAAGCAATTATATGCAAAACTTTTAATCCAAACCTCTCAAAGTTCTTGGTACATAATTGAAGGCATACATACAGGTACATACTGATAGATAGACAAATAGACATCAGCTTAAATGATATCTAAGTGTCAATTTTGTCAATTGTGCTACAAACGACAATTAAGTAATAAGGCACTTTATAATATCTATAGCCTAATTTATTTATAAAATTAATTTCTAAAGAAATATCAACTTGATTAAAAAAATTGTCAGTTGACCGCCAATTGACTGATTCTCAGTGAGTTGGCTACTAGTTGAATCATGGTTGAACACAGACTTTGTGATATCGTGCAGATGACTAAAGTGTACCGCCCAAAGTTCTTCCTGACTCTTTTTATGTTTGGTTTGCACTGACAAAGATCGATTTAGCAGCTCCATAAATTTTACAAACGGTTCTAAATTAAAATCAGGTATTGTGTGTCAGTGTGTGTTTTGTTATATAGTGGGATATATTGAATTGAAACAATTGTTGACATGAATGAGTCAGCTTGTGCAATTCAGGAGTAAAATTTGAAAGTTTCTCCTCTGAAAGATACAGGTTGTCCCATAATATATGATACCATTTTAAATTATTGTCATAAGCGCATTTCTTGACCAATTTCTTTGAATTTTGTCTCATTAAATATTTGAATAAATTCAATTCCTAACAACAAATAATTTCAGTTAAAAAGTGTCACATAGTTGGAATAATGTAGCCACATAATTACGTCAAAAAAATGCTAAAAATGTATGTCAAGCAAAATGGATTACTGGTAATCATTGACAAACAAGCTGGGTATACCATCATTTTAAAACTAATTATCAAACCCTGTCTTAAGATATTGTTACTAAACATAAATCTAAATCTTTAATTTGTAAAAAGATATATTTCCATTGAAAATCCAGATTATAACCAAAGAAAACCGCACTGTTTTCTTTAGTTTTGGAATATTGTGCAATGTATTGACATGATCATTACCCAGATTTGACGTCATGTAGAGGACTTATTTGAAAAATGATAGCATTTTTCAAAGTGAATTCATTTTGTTGTGTTCTCTTCAATGTTCATCAAATTGTGTGAATAAAATTGGACAGTATATGCAATGTTTATGGTGCATTTGTTATTATTCAAAATTCATTACATTATATTTTATATAATCATGAAATGGTATCATATATAATGGGACACCCTGTATTATAGAGAAACTAGAGGTACTTTGAGCAATAAGCTCACTAGATGATACCCCCCGCCTCCCATAATGTCCATGTGTTGCTATATATTGTTTTACGGTAATGTGTAAAGAGGAATAACTCGTCCTATCAAATGTTATCCAGAAGGTTCTATATGTGACGTCATAGGTAAACATATAATTGCAATGTCCATGTTTTGCTTTGGGAAACCTAAAATACGTGTCGAATAAAAAAGTAAAATAGGAGGTCACAATGGCAATATGTAATAAAGATTCTATGAAAGTTATATCATTAAATTTCACTCAGTTGTATAAGAGGAGATGCGGATAAGAGATAAAGCGTAACAGACGGACGGACGGAAATCCTGATTACTATATACCCTCCCACTTTTCAAGCGGGGGGTTTAATAATAATGTAACTAGTATAACGATAGGTCCAAACTTTTATGCACCTCTTTAAGTATATAAAAAATCCTGTAACTTGTCGAGTTTTTTATTGTGCTTCTTGTTGTGTATTTGGTGAAACTTTGAAGAATTTGATAAAAGAAAAATCCCTATATTCATTAAAAGAAAACAGAAGATGCTATCTTATATTTTGAAAAACATAAAAAGTACTCTCATCTAAAAAGTTGTATCAAAATTACTACAGT
Source organism: Saccostrea glomerata (assembly GCA_003671525.1). NCBI lineage: Eukaryota > Metazoa > Mollusca > Bivalvia > Ostreida > Ostreidae > Saccostrea > Saccostrea glomerata. Next base: position 2,173,507 of record PRKT01000016.1, on the reverse strand, counting down.
CCATTGTCCGTTGTATGAAATGTAAAACATAAGAACTTCTCATTTACCGTCTCTTATATATCATGCATTGTTTATCTTTATTTTCAGTTTCGATTATTCTTTATATCCCTAATAAGGACGGTAATTTGATCAATTGCAAAATCATCAGGTTTGAACAAGTTTTGTTCAAACTGGGTAACAATGAACACATAGCAAAGATTCTTCCGTAATCAAAACCTAGAAATGATGTACACACAAAAAGTTTATATATTGTATATATGTATATATTTGTTATCCGACATTTGATGGGAAAAACGTGTGTTCAATCGAAAGATTTGTGATTTCTTTTCATGTTATAAATAGGTGTGAAAGTTTTCTTCCATCATCAATAATTATTATTTCTATTATTAGTTTCTAAACGTGTACTCTTCAGAGATGACGGTCACATATATGTAAGAATTGTAAACATTTGTTGATACTACTCAGAATAAATTTCAACCGTCCTTTATACCCCGGTAGTTCCATTGTTTATTGGTAATCTCATTTTTGAGTAAACTCCGCCCATTAGATTAATAAACGCCCTCCACTGGGACTGCTTTTTGAAACAGTTTTCTGGGACCGCTGTGGGACTGCTTTGGGACCGTTCTGGGACTTCTCTGGGACTCTTTGTCAGATTGGGTCTGGTTGGTATTGTAGCAACACTTTTCAATGCATTTATTGGTTTTGTTGTTGTTTATACTGCTAATACAGTTTAAAGTTATTTATTATTTTAATTCTTGGTACTATGAGGAATATATATTTTTTTGTGTGATGCCACGGTAAACATTTCCTGTATATATTAGGCCCCACCCCCTTAATACAACCTAAATAATGTTGCGTGGCGCTATTTTTTATGATTTTAGCCCCACTCCTTTGAAATATCAATAATTCTTTGCTAAGTCAACATAAAACACTCCCTAGTCACCCCTTTTTTACTTAATAGAACACTACTGCTACTATGCTTGCAATTAGCGCATACTGATAATGTATTATATTTAGCGTGAACGATATTTAGCGGAAAATGATTTTTAAACAAGTTAGCGTAAATTTGATTAAGCGCATTCCTTGATGTTCTTATTCACGTATCATTGTTAATGACATTTAGCGATGAACTTGAATTAGTGGAAGTATCTTTTCGCCAAAAGCGCTTAAACTAATACACGGCCTGATGTAATAAGTTTACAGTATATTTTTGGATTTTTGGAAAAGAAAGAAGTCAAGGAATTGCTTATGTCAGTGCTTTTCGGATCTTTATAAACGCCGAGGAAAACATTTTGACTGCATAAAATTACCATCTTTTGGCTATTTTTCAATGGTTCATTTTAAAGCTGTATTGAGCATTCTTTATGCATTTTTCATATTCATCAGAGTGATGTTATGTTAAATAACCCCTTTAAGCATCTAACCAAAGCCACACTAATAACCACAAATACTAGTAGGTGTATCCTGCGTTGGTGTATTTAATGCATAGAAATATATCAACTGACTCTTGATAAGAGACTAGAAAGAACAACAAGAGGCCAAGGAGCCACATCGCTCTTTAGAAAATACTTGAGAAAAAGATTTTTTTAACATTTTGTTTGAATTTTGTAAGAATTTGAATTAGAATCGCCATTGTTTCCCTCCCTACCCCAAATGGTACTCATGATTTGAACAAATTTATACCTTCAATACATGAGGATGCTTACATGTCAATATGACTAAACATAGCTTTTCTGTTATTGGAATTTCCCCATTTTATTTTGCTATGTAAAACTTTGATCCACCATTGAGACACTTCCCTACCCTTGGGGATTATGATTTGAGCAAATTTGATTTTACACTACCAGAGGATGCTTCCATATAAATAACACTAATCATGGCTTTGCTTTTTTAAAGATATATTTTAATGTAAAACTTGGATCCCCCATTGTGGCCCCATCCCATCCTTGGGGGTTATGATTTGAATAAACTAGAATCTACACTACCTAAGGATGATTTCACATGAGTTTCATCTTTCCTGTGCCTATGAATTTTGAGAAGAAAACTTTTAAAGATTTTACCTATAATATCTGTGTTAAATTTTGATCGACCATAATGGCCCCACCTTACCCCGGGGGGTCATGATTTGGACAAACCTGAATGTACATTACCTGAGGGTGATTCAATATGAGTTTCATCCTTTCTGTCCCTTTGGATCTTGAGAAGATTTTAAAAGATTTTTTCTATATTTTCCTATGTAACACTTTGATCTGCCATTATGGCCCCACCCTACCCCGGGGGGGGGGGGGTCATAATTTGAACAAACTTGAATCTTCACTACCCGAGAATGCTTCCACATGAGTTTTATCTTTCCTGGCCCAGTGGTTTTTGAGATGCAGATTTTTTTCAATACCATTAATTTTTCACTAATTCATAATTATCTCCCCTTGAAATAGGGTGTGGCCCTTCATTTGAATAAACTTGAATCCCCTTAACCCCCCAAAAAAAACTTGGATGCAAGTTTGGATAAAATTGGTCCAGTGGTTCTTTAGCTGCAGATGTGTAGCTCTCCGAAAAAATATATATTGATAGACCGGAGAGCTACAGAGCCGACATTTAATTTAAAAAACTGTATATTTATTGCGCACAAAAAATGCGCTCGGTTCTCGATTTATTTCTCCATGTTTTTAAAGCTGTAATCTCAAAATATTACTAACCGCGTGTTCTTAACATATTCTTTGACTTTTTCCAAAACAAAACATTCCTCATAATTGTTGTTAATAGTCCTCCTGGTCCTAAAATTGCAATCATCGGACATTTCGCTTATTTATACTGCCATTTTGGTTTCAAAGATAATTTGGTCCAATATGCTTCGTTCAGATGTTAACTACGAGAGAACTTGACAGAGAAGGGAGTAATTTTTTGAAATTCTCCACTTTTTTTGCAATTGAGGTAGAATTTGGAAAAATTAATCAAGAATCGAGCGCACTTTTTTGTGCGCAATAAATATACAGTTTTTTCAATGGGTGGCACTGTAGCTCTCCGGTCTATCAATTTTTTTTTTCGGAGAGCTACAGATCTGCAGCTAGTGGTTCTTGAGAAGAAGATGAACATGTGAAAAGTATACAACGATAACAACGACAACGACGACAACGACGACAACGTTCACTTGAGCCTTCTTCTCAGGTGAGCTAAAAAAAAAATGCTACACTTAGAATATATCTTCGTTTGCAAAAGTTCTTTGCGATAAACAGTGGACAATTGACGGACAAGGAACATAATTTCTATTTTAAAAATTGAATTTCTATGAGCGAGTATCAGCGCTGTATGTCCAAAATATGATAATCACCTTTTTTCAACCAAACAACGCATTTGTACATAACTTTGTATATTTATTGTTAAATGCACTTATTTGGAAAATACATATTTCATGTTATACAATTTACAAGGGTCATTAAAATTCTATGATTAATAAATATACAAAAATATAAGTGACTTTAACATTTTTTTTTAGATATGAATATCTGACTCTCTTCATACCCCAAAACAAGGAAACTTTAACATATTATCAATTCTGTTTAAGCGGTCAATGCTCTGTAGATTCAATATTATTTAGTATCCTATTCTGTGCCAGGAAAGTAAATTTCATATTCCGGTTTACATGTAACATATCAAGCAGCAATATCTAGAAGCTATGAAATACATTTATTTAAAAGTTCTGTTCATTAGAATGAATAATCCTTCAAGAACTTATGGAGTTTCGAACATTTTTAGGAAGCAGATATTCGTAGGGGTATTCATTAATCTTGTGTACAGAATTCACAATGGAGCTATTCCTTTTATTTATGCTGTTTGTGACCCTTCTCAGGTTTTGTTGAAATCTGAAAAATAGGTCAAGGAATTAATGTCAACGTAACGAATAAATGGCTATTGCTTTGGTATTTGACGTTGCAAAATAACGCCCTGTTCGCACTGAAAGTTAATCAATGCGAAGTAAACTAATGCGAATGAAAATAATGCGAAATCAATTAAATTGCCTTCACACGACAGCTAAAGTGCTTTAAGCTAATGCAAATTAAAATTTTCTTTCTACAAAATTGCATTCAGTAATGTGTTTATGACATCATTTGTAAATCACGTCATGTGTGCAGAGTCATCCATTAGATTGATTGTATATTGTTTTAACGTCCCTCTCGAGAATTTTTCACTCATATGGAGACGTCACCGTATGCCGGTGAAGGGCTTCAAATTTAGACCTATACTCGGCACTCAGGGCCATTGAGCAGTGAGGGTTCTTTATCGTGCCAGCGCCTACCGTGACACGGGACCTACGTTTTTAAGGTCATATCCGAAAGACCCGTGACTTTCACTTCTAGTGCCGAGCGCTTGGCGAAGGAACAGTCACTACCTTTGTTTACGTCTTAGGTATGACGCGGCGCCGCGAACGAGAATCGAACCCGGGCCTCCCGATCACGAAGCGAACGCTCTACCACTAGGCTACCGTGACCGGTTTCATCCATTAGATATAAAAATCATAGTGGCTACAGGTATACATTTAGTTATAAACACATTTTTCCTTTGTTTCTCTTTTACCAAATATAGAACAGATACCTTTATCAAACCACCAATATGTGTCCTATGACTTTTTTCTGGCCTTACGCATGCGTCAAAATTTAAATAAATATCTTCGCTTAGCGTTAATACGGAGCCAATTCGAAGTAATTTGATAAGCAGTATATTTATTCGAATTAAACTTATTCGCATTGAATTTTTCGTGTGAAAGCGAGTTTAATTAGCAGTAACTTACGTTTAATTCGAATTAAACTCTCCGTGAGAACATAGTATAATTTGATATGTTCCATACAAACGAACCTCATAGCATAAATTGAAAGCTTTATACTTTAAACTCCTATTTACCTTCGCACAATTTGTCTTCCAGCATCGTCCATTGCATTCAAGTACACACACTCATAGTTGCCAAGGTTGTTAGTCCTAATAGCAATTAATCCCACCGTCAATTGTACTATGGAGGCAAATTCTGGCCCTGTGGGCATTGATGCGTCAAGGTCAGGTAAACCCTTTCAAAAGTAAGAATTGATCAAAATAATATTTAACTCAAAAGTATACTTGTAAATAGGCCATGATTCACTTGTATTTGCAAAATAATTTTATATGTTCTGTACATAAAAACTCACTTTAAACTCACAATATTTATATAAATATATGTATATTTAGACAAAATAATGTTCACTTCAAAAGTGTGATATAACAATGAAATGGAATATATTTTTTTTACGTTTTCTACGTCGGGTTGGCCATTCAAAATAACAGGCATGTTTGGAGGGAAGGCATATTGTGCATACTGTGGAAAGTTTGTTGCAGAATGTTCCACGCTACAGATGTAAATGAAATTTGTCAGCACCTTCACGACATTAGCTATGCCGTCAAACTCTGGTACACCCTAGGAAAGAGACTTCTTTTTTAAAGAAAAATAATATTTCTGATTGAGAAAAACTTTATTACATTAATTGAGTAATAAAATTTTATTTAATTATTTTAACATTTTCGTTTTAAACAAGAATGACTAAAACGATTTGAAGAGTATATTTCACGAGAGGCATTTTAAAATATACATGTATCCTGCAATCTTGATGAACATAAGCCTAATTTCTTAAATAAATTATACGTTCTACATTTTTGTTTTAAAAATGACATTTTTCGAAAAATTAACTAGGTTTGTTTTGTAAGGAAAATATCGCTTAAATCAGTAGTACTTATGTCAAATAAAATTTGCTGCGAAATTCACATTGCCTTATGAAGTTATTATTTCTTCTATTCTATTAATACCCAAATGCCTTGATATTGTACAATTAACGTATTTTGTTTACATGTAAGATGTTTCTCAATCTACTCTATTCCAAAAATTTAAAACGCACTGAAAGGTCAACAAAGTTTAAATGTGATTGATAGGTTGATTGTATATTGTTAAACTCCGATTTGAAAGTTTTCCACACATATTGAGATGTCACTGTATGTCCTTAAAGGGCTGCAAATTGAGACCCATACTCGGCGCTTAGGCCATTAAGCAGTGAGGGATCTTTATTGTGCCAACATCTACCTGACGTGGGACTTATGTGTTTAAGGTCATATCCGTAAGACCCGGGACTTTAATCACTTCTAATGCCGAGTGCTTAGCGAAGTACCTATGCTTACATCTCAGGTTTGCCGCAAACGAGAATCGAACCCGGGCTTCCAGATTACGAAGCGAACGCTCTACCAATAGGCTGGCGTATCCGGTAGTAAAAATATAAGATTTAATTTGACGTGAACAATGTTGAACACCATACAATTGCAATGTTATCAGCAAAGGTGAAAATACACCCTCATCTTGAACAGTATGACGGTGTCTAGAAGCATACACAATTGTTCTCTTACATTTAATGCAACTCACCCAAGGAATAATACAGAGATTTTTAAATATAAATTACTTTTGCAGAAATGCAGGAATTTAGGAATTATATTTCAAGCATTGCTTTATGAATTTTGAAAGATGTAATCTTGCAACTACATCGTTGTGTCCCAATTTTCATAATACTCTATTCGCAAACACCATTGCAGCAACGAGTCTACAAAAGTATAGATATTGTATGTAGACTATTACTATCAAAACACAATTAAGAAATGCTGAAATATTAAAATGCATATTACAAATAAGAATTACCTGCATTCCACACCCTCCCACTCCATTCATGGATCTTGGTGCTACAAGTTCAGCTCTGAGGGCCTGAATTTCCTGGTCTTGTAATATTTCTTGGTCAACGTCTAGCAGAAGATGAGAAATATATATATATTCAATTTGTAACTGTCTGAAGAGCCATTAAAAGACAAAAAGCACTTACAGTTAAAGTGACTTTTCAATATAAACATATATTCATATTATACAAATGATATAAAACAAACCATAGTAATGTGTAACGTATTCGTGAACGTAGTTTTGTATCACTTCATGTAACTGTAGGGCGTCATCCCTGAAAAAGTACCCCGGTATATCCTGAAAAAGAGAAATGATTGCAAAATTTTCATCTCCGAGCCTTGTCAGGCTGAAAAATAGAACTCAATATAGCTCAAAAGGAAACTTCCATCTGCATGGCATGAGATATTCTTTTTGTTACATTTTTACACAAACAATGAAATCACATAGTTAACATTCTTCTTACGTGACCAAAACCTAAATGAATTTATAATCTCCCTCACTTTGTTCGTCTGAATATAAATCAATTATATTCTAAGTATGAAATGATAATGATAATAATTTTAAAAAAACAGTACCTTAGTAATAGTACTAGCTACATGTATAACCTCGTTTTATTTTGCATTAAACTATATACATGTAATTATAGTTACAATTCATTTTATAAATGACTTTCTCATCAATCAATTGCAATATATTCAAAAACATAAAGATACATGAAAATACCAATACTTAATGCCCATCACCTTTTTTATATAAATGTGTTAATGTAGGTTATAGCGAGATTCGATAATCGAAGATGAATGAGCGAGGATATGTACATAATGACGTGATGATGCTGGAATGCAATGAATTTAATTTAATATCATGCAAGATAATTTTGCAGTCACAAGACTAGATATGAAAATAAAATAAAATGACCTGGTAAGCCCGTTTTGACCTCAAACCCTTAATAGTATAATTTTGGTTCGGAAATGTTTTGATAAAAACAGGATTAAGCTCTTTTGATATGTCTTATATCCACTGTATACAAAACAATTCTGTAACATACATGTTAATTATGTATTGACGAGATTTACCATGACACCTCGCTTGCGGAAGTTATTTTTTATTGATCCATGCTCTTCAAATGACCATTTTTCATTGCTAAATTGTAAAAAGAAAAAAAATAGATTAAAAATAATAAAAAAATAATGACGAATGTTTATTTTTGTCCAGTGCATATAATAGTCAGCATTGCACTTTTCATAATTATTCAATAGTCTAAATGTATATTTAATTAAAAAAAAAAGAAGACAAGAAGATATTTTTTAAACATATTCTATTTTATTGAGACTAAATATTATGCTTTGTTATTATGCTTTGTTAAGAGCTTTTATGTTTTATACTAAAGAAAAGCCCTTCTTACTGTTTTGCTAACAATTTCACCATGTTCCTTTGTCCGATGTACATAATTTTATCAATTAATCCTCCAGGTTCAATCACATCCAATACAGCCAGTCTGCAATATAACAAAGATAGTTGATATTTTAAGAGATGCGGATTAAGGATAAACATGGCAAAACTTTCACGATTCAAATATCTTTACTTTAAAAGCTGCCTCTACGGGATTCCCTAATCCAATATTTTTTGCACGTTTTCATTTTTACATTTTCAAAACTTTTTAATAAGAATGCATTGATAAGAAATATTGAAAAAGTCTATGTAATTCTATGTTGGAAATCAGAACATTGGTTTGCAGTATGTATCTTTAAATAAATTGTTTGAGAAGAAAAAAATAGAACTTACTCATTTATGTAGTGCATGTAGCGGAAATGGGGAAGCATTAATTTGTATATAGGGTGCCTCTCGGAGAGATTTCTGTGCACACACACGCTTACTCCTCCCATCAAGAGATGTGTAAAGCCTATAGATAGGAAACGTTATCAATCAAATTGCTTAAAGAGGCTGGGTGGTCGTGGTCATTTTTAGACTATTTTGATCTCCGTTAGAGCTCCATATAAAGATATAATAAAATGATCAAATTTAAAACTAAAATGAATTTATCATTTTTTTTCTTTGCCAAATGATTGTTTACAGCTCAAGATATCATATCTAAAAAAATAAGTTATATCTGGTGGTTAATAAAAAAATAATCTGTTGCCCCCCAAGCATCCTTAAATGCTCTTAAAAATGTGTAAACAAAGTGGATTTTGCATAATTTAACATCTCCGTTTAAGGCAAATCCCTTGCTTCCTTTCCAAATAAAGACCAAAGAAAAAAAATTTAACGAATTGTCCACTTTTCTAAGTCCGTGAATGATATGAAGTCTCCTCCAATGACGAAATTTGTTTGCATCATCTGTCCTTGATGTAGTCCAAATTATATTTCAATATACACTTTTACGGTAGCGGAAACATAAACATAAGAAATATATTACCTACATGAGTGATCGATTCATGATATTGAACATCCAACATATTAAACCACATTCTGCTTTTTACCCACTTTTGAAGTTTGTCTACACAATCGGAATGTATCGGAGGTGGAGTGTATACCTAAAATCAAAATATTATTATGTTTCATTTTTCACTTTAATCGACTGCATTTTTGTATTAGATATTTCATATTTCCTGATATATAATTTTCTTAAGATTAACAAAAAGCACTTTAAATTTTCATATTGTTCCAAAAATGTGACTTGAATTCAAATCCCATATCTTGTCAAAAATGGACTATATTGTAAGTCATTTCATTTTCACGGTGGTAAAATTTCACGATATTTCAAAAAGTATCGATTTCGATAGTTTAAGCGTCACTTCTTTAAAGAAATTTTTGATCTTTTTTTTCATTTGATTTTCTTACCACATTGTTATTAGGATTATTGTCAAAGCAAATTGCTACTGGCATCAGCAGATTGTTGTATGTTGTGAATAACGCAATAGGAGCTAAGAGCTAAAACGAAAACAGAAAATAACAAGTGTAATAAAAAACATTTACAATGTAAACATATATCAATATTTTCAAAATTTTCTTTTTTGAAATTTATTGTTGTTTGTTTTTAACACCGTTGTCGTGTGTGGTGAATATTTGAACTTTTCTGCCTTTTCGTGAATCACTGAACAACTTTAAATTTTTTGGCAAATAGCAATAATAGTATATACAAAATGTGTATCTTATCGTCTTCTTCGCCCCCTGAAATATATCAGAATAAAATGCTAAGTATATGATTATGATGAACAAGGATTCTCCTTTAAAAATTGAAGTTAGTGACACCAAGTACAGGGATTCCAATGTGTGCTAGGGAAGGGAGGTGGGATGGTGTTAGAAGAGGGTCTCTATTAAGAAAATAGCAAAAGTGTATTTCTTCTTAGAAAATATACATTCTTTCTACTTCTGCGTATTTAGCAGATAAAGTGTTTAGTTTAGTCGACCCTTTTCAAAAATTGTGAAATTTATAAACTATAGAATAAGGATTCCAGGTGTTGGCGGAGTTGGGATTTAATTGATTAAAAAGTAAAACTGCATTATCTTAGGAAACCCTTTTTCTTGCTCATAAATATTAAGAAAGCAATGTGGCAAGAAAAACTAAAAAAACTACGCACATTGATTTTTTTTTTCAAAGAACGTTAAAATTAGGAAAAAAATCGTTTATCCTAATTCCATATGTACTCAGCACTCTGGACAATTGAGCAGCAGAGAAATGTTACACGGGACCTTAGTTTATAGGTCTCATCCAAAGTACAGGTCGCCACGTCCAGAATGGAGTTTTGAACCTTCGACGTAATGAACGTCTTCTTACTCCTTATGAATGCAAAATACAAGGACAATGTCGTAGTTAATGTTAAAGGGATTTAAGACCCGTCTTTGCTCTACGTTATTTTAAATGGTTAATGGGATATTTTGAATTTGCTTACTGCTTTTGCTTCTAATTTCCTACAGAATGTAATAGGGAAAAAGTAAATACTTAATTGATACATATGTGTTATGCGTTGGTTTTCTTTATGTTTTACAAAATTTTAAAGTTGTAAAAACATTAAGCTGTTATCATAACCGCATCACAATCAGCATAAATTAACATTTTTTGTTTTCTTTAAAATATGCAAGTATCTCCTTACTGAAGGTTCATTCAAAGATACTTCTGTCAGGTCCACAATAAACAATGTCTTATCCCATATATGAGCCTTTAGGCACTTTCCTCCTAGATATGGATGGTCATTTTCTATTGTTTTTACACACAGTTTAAATCTACAAAAATAAAAATGTTTTAATCGCAATGTCTCTTGTGTTGAATATAATATGGCACAGAATGATTACTTTGTATCGTTAAAATACGTTAAAAAAAAGATATTTCTCCAAATATATTTTGACGTAAACTAAACTGTTGAGGAATTTCTGTCGCTAGTTTGATGAGATTTCGATTTACACCATTCAGTCTTTGCCATGCAAACCAATGGTCCATTTGAGCTTTTTGTTTCTAAAGGGATGAAAAAAAATCATAAAATAAGCAGTAAAATGTGACTTTTTTAAAAATAGTTGGTCACTCGAAAAAAGTGAAATGATTATTTTTTAAGTATAATTTCCATGACTTAACATACCGCAGTTTGATTTGGTCCATCTACAGATTCTGTTCTCCACACTTCACAGCCCTGAAAAAATATACAAAGTCAACCTGTAATCTAATGAAAAGATAGTTAACTTGAAACTGCCGTATTATCCAAATAATAACATACGAGGATGATTAAAATGTTTGATAACAATCTCTATATTTACAAAACCACTATTCAGATCAGAATGAAAATTAATTGATACACATATAGTCATAAACACGTTCTCTAAATACCAGATGTTAACTAACGCTTTGCAGCATGCTTTTATTGTTACAATGTGAAAATTACATGAAATGATCCCAAAGCAACTTCTTGAGCCTCGCTGACAATCTCGAATGTATTGCGCAAACATCATGACAACCACCCTTTTCAAGCTTTAAAATAAAGTTGCAAAGACCACTCTTCAGTGGATTACAAATTTCAACTTATTTGAATATAGAATTATTTCCTCAAATATACTAAAGAAGGGAATATCAATTCCGCCTATCTAGTACTTTAAAAGTAGGAAGTGACTCAGAAAGTTGTATAAATTTTCAACAACCAGTGATGTTCGAGGCAGTTTTTCTAACACCTGGCAGAAAGGCCCGAGGTGATGAGATTGAACTTGTTACAAAAAATGGTTGATTCAGTCGTACTCGAGCAAGGAACGGCTGTAAAATTTAACGTTTCTTCTAAAGTTCTTCACAGAAGCATATGGTACTTTATACAAAGTTAAAGCAGACAAGGAACACTGCCAAAATTCAGACATTAGTTGGATTAACTGTTTTAGTGAAGGAAGGGAGATGGTTAAAAAGGATTTTAGTTCTGGTGCCCAGTTAAAGTAAGCTTGGAAAAATATAGCCAAATAAAGATTGTCAAGTTGCAAGGGTCGTTCAATAGATTATGCATAATGTTATGTAAAACTAAGGGAAATTAGAAAAGTACGTTTAATATATCCTTGCTAGCCTTAAACACCCAATTTTATGTTAACGCCCCCAAAATCTACCTGATTCAAGATCAATAATTTACCGCCTGTCAATCATAAAAAAAACAATAGCTTCTCATTTGATTGACAGGTCAGCTACCTGTGCTTCCTGATAATCTGAGTTTGCATGTTTTGAAAACAATTACCTGGTCACGTATCAAACTCTTTCATGTACCCGCATAGTATACACGCGGGTTAGAGAACTCCAATATGTTTGAATTTTATTTCAAAAAATAATTGAAAGTAGATTATTAAAACATTGACATTATAAAATATTTCTTTTCTACATGTATCTTCACTGCTGTTTGTTACTTGTAAGTGTTATATCGTCCACATTATCTGCCGTAATTGGAAGTCCGACGATTTAAATTATTTTTTTAAGAAATGAGATATAAGAAAAATAACCGCACTAATTGACGGCATAGCATAGTTTTTAAAAGATGTTTTATTTGTACTATGGCTACAATCCGCACGATGTTGTACAGAAATTGATGTCAGAATTAATGCTCGAATTTCCTCTAGCGTCTGTATAAATGTGAAAATAATTAATTGTGATCGATTTTGAAAAGAAATCTTTCTAACAATAAAATTTTGTTAAAACACGAAGAATCAAAAATATGGAATATTTTGGACAACATTGTTTGCCATGGCAAAAAAAACATTCCGATCGTGGTAAATGTATGCTCACAAAAAATTGGGTCTTTAAGACATTCCCTGTTCCCCTCTTTACATTTCATAGGTATTTATACCCATAAACAGAAGTCCTCAACAAACCCATCTTTACAGATACCCTAATATCAATGACAATGTCTTTTCTTTTTTAAAATAATGTAATGTGATAATGAAATGTTTAGTGTCTAAACTTTGAAAAGTTGGAACGTAATGGGAAAACATAAAAAAACACTTCAGAATTGCTTATTTTGTGAAGCACAGCTAGTTAAGTGGTAAAAGAAAATAATACATTCACAAAGGAAATCATAAAATCATACTACGAGAACAATTGTAAAAAAAAAAAATGAAAAGGGAAGTGCTAGAAAAAGGTTTGTTTGTTTTGTTTTTTAAAAATATCATTGAACTATACTGTGTGAAATGTATATAGTATATGCATATGGATTGTATTTTGATAATTCTTGACATATGTTTTAGATATTATATTGCCTTTAAGTAGGCTCCGTGGTTACAAATATCTTGATTTTGAACTGAAATAAATTGATTTCTATTAAATCGAATATAATTACACTTCACAAATCAACAAAACATATATTTTTACCCATGATTTTTTGCTTATTTAAAATTTCTTGAAAGTAGTATAACGAAGATAGAAATCGTCTGCAAACTTTTCGAATAACCTTCTAAAACATTTAATGAATTTCAAGACAAACCATGTTCCTTCATACCTTTGGTTCCTCAAGTACGCACGAAGATGTAAAATGATTGATCATTTGGCGAACAGTCCATCCACCACGATGACAACATTGTAAAACAAGTCCATAGAGAAAGTAAAAAACGGTTCGGACTCTATATTTCATCTGAAGGAAAAATTTAAATGTGTAAATAAAATACACTTAATACATGTTAATGATAATTATAGCATTTTTCTGAGAATTCTTCGGCCGTTCAAATATGCTAAAACAATTTACAATGGTAAGTCTAGCTTGGAAAAAACTTATTCATTTTAAATCGAAACTTACGAGGGAAAAAGTTGTCCACCGTTCTCCTTTTGGAAGTTTGCGAAGCTAATGAATAAATTTTAAAATAAAAAAAGGTCATAAAAATTCTATATCCGACATCCTCTTCTCTATTGAATTTTTCATAAGAGATGAAAAATGCTTTTTTAAATTTCTGATTGACATTTAAACATCAATCAAAATCACTAGACGATTTAATAAGAAACGGAATAATGATTCATTTTTACATTAAAAAAAACTATAGTATAGAAACCAAATAATATCTTATGCATGATTAAAGTATGTTTAATGTTTCTGTAATCGAAACAAAATAATAGTTATTAAAAGGCGAAGAGGGTGTACTTTTAAAAATATATTTGCATAAGATCCTAATAAAAATCAAATACTCACCATTGGTGGAACATTCACAATATTAACTTCCCTTTGAACAACATCAGTTAGTCCGAATGTCTTCTGCTCCAGTTCATAAATCTCCCTAGCCTTTTCTAGTTTTTGGTTTCTGGATTGGATTTCTTTATCATGTTGTGGCAGCGATGGACTTTGCTCCTGCACGTTGCCCATTTTCCGAAATAATTTTTTGATCTGATTGTGACAAAATTGAATTATGCGATGCAATGTAAACCTTTATAAATGATCTGAATTTAGAAATATTATTTTTATCGGAAGGGTGTAATTAATTCAGTCTCGGAAAAATCTAGATGAGTTAGTTATTCTTTCATTGAAAACCAGGTCCCACGAATTGTACACTCATCTTATTTTTTTCTGGGTAAAACGTTTGAATTTGAATTTTGAATTTAAATTTGCGACCTACATATCCACTGAAAGCAAAGTTTTTGACAATGGTTACCTATCATATACTTGTCATATTTTCAAAAAAGTCTTGCCATATTTGTAAGTACATTTAATAATATTAAAATATCTTTATAAAACTAAAAGTAATTTCTTCTACCTGCATTAGACAAAATTGAATTATGTCCAGCAATTTATACCATTATTTATACCTAAATATAGAAATATAACTGTAAATTAATTCGGTCTTGAAAATACATCTGAAATATTTTACAGAAAAAGGTCTATATGATATTATGCACATTATCTTTTGTTTAATTGTCTTCCTTGGTAAGAACTTATACTTTGTAATTCTTATCGTTCCCTACATTAAAAATACATTATCAAAATTAATAACCTTCATTTCATAATTTTCATAGATTCACAAATTTAATTTTCTTGAAAGTCAAAATATCTAGATAGTTTTTTTGTAAAACTTTAAGCATCTATATGACATATAGACCTAATTTTATCAAAATTGAAATTGACAACTTTTGAACATCCATGTCCTTTTGACGTCCGTTGTCGCATAAAGAGGTCTGTTGTGCAAATTATTCAATAAGATTAATTACAATGGTAAATTTAGTTTGGAAAAGACTGATTTATTTTAAATTGAAACTTACAAGGGATATGGTTGACCATTGTTCTTCTTTTGGAAGTTTGGGATGCTACAAATGAATGAGTTTTGTAATTGCAAATTAGGTAATTAAAATGATAGTAAAGTATCCAACATTCTTTTTAAAATAGAATTCTTCATAAGACATGAAAAATGCGCAGAGGTAATAAGGAAGCATACGGAATATTCTACCTTTACTTAATCAGTGATACAATATGACGTCATAGTTGGCGAGATGAGGTCAATTGTAGAACAGAAGTTTCGTAATATTGGTATTTAGAGAAATACTTTAATTCTAGAAAATGAATAGAAACTTGTAACATTAACAAAAATAGAATGCTTTTTTGTTTTGTTGTTTCTGTCATTTTGATAAAAATCTACTACCGATGACGTCATGTGTGTACATCAAGTAACTTGGGAATTGGTCATGTCATGTAAAGAGAATTTGGGTAAGACGGCATTTACAAAGATACGTAAAAAGGAGTTTAACAACAAATATCGTGAATATCATGTGAATTTCTTATGGAGTTAGTGAATTAAAGAGGTATGCTACTTTATTTTAATCGATTATATTCTCTTTCGAAGACAGTCAGCTATATACGTATCCCGGTCGGTCTTTCTTCCGTCATTCCTGACAAAAATAATGCAAGAAGGAAATGGAGATAATATCAAAGTTCATAAAACAATATAAGATAGGAGCAGTGCAAACACGGACCAGCAAAACATCAGAGTTGGGATCAGGTGCCATGGAGGATTGAGCATCCCCTACTGACCAGTCAAACCCGCCGTGTGCTCATTGTCATGATCGTGAAATAACGGAAAAATCCGTCGTCAATTCAGTGTAAAAATAATGGACTAACATTTGGTATGAAAAACGTCAGTTAGCATTTGACACAATGATAAATTATATTTGCTGACAAGGCCATAGAACTTACGAAATGATGGCTTTAAACTTGCAACAAAACAACTATAAGCTGGATATTTCAAAACATAAGATTTGTACTGATGGAAGTTTGTCTTCTAAAATACTTTGAAAGTGCTGCTAGAATCCTGATTTAAGCTAGTTTTACGAAAAATCTTGGTTCATATGTATAAAATTCAAAACATCAGGTAAGGTTTCGTGTATAGTTATTTTACTGACAGAAGAGTTGGATTCTAGCAACACTTTTTAAGCAAAATATATGTTGATATTTCGACCTCTTTATTAAGCTTCGGGGTATTGTTGTTCTGTTAGCTTTTTTATTTAAAAAACATTTGCTATTAATAGAAGTCACGTGATGCCGTGGTGTTGGTGGACGTCTTTGCGTTAGATAATCTTTTATCTTTATGCAAAAGTAAATAATACTTTACGTTTATCAGCGGTTTTGGGAAATTATCAAACTTAATTTTCTTCAAAAAGTCTATATTTACCGAGAAATGATTTATATGCTTCCTTAACATACAGGTCTGTGTGATCTCTTTTTATATCTGATTGACTTTTAAACATCAATAAAATTATTAAAAACCATGGATATGCAAAAGAATGAACAGAAAAGAGTTACTTATAATACCTTGATTTCAAAAAATATTTTTTGAAATTGTTCCAATTATGTGAAAATTTCTTACAAAGAAAATAGATTAAATTAATTAAAAGGCAAAGGTGGTGAACTTATAAATAATGATATATTTGCATCTAATCCTGAAAGAATAAAACAAAATTAAATATACTCACAATTAGTGGATCATTAACAAAATCAACTTCCCTCTGTACAACATCAGTTAGTCCGAATGTCTTTTGCCCTAGTTCATTATTCTCCCTAGCCTTTTCTAGTTGTTGGTTTCTAGATTGCATTTGCTGGTCATGCTGTAGCAACAATGGTGGTTGCATGTGCACCTTGCCCATTTTCTTAAATAATTTCTTGAGCTGATTAAAACAAAATTGAATTATGCGAAGCAATTTGTATCATTATCGATATCCAAATTTAGTGCAGGAAGGGTGTAATTCATTCAGTTTCAAAAATTCCAGTTCAGCTTATATTACAGATTTTTTTTATTCTTATTAACTACTTTCATCGGAAGAAGGCCCTTTCCTCATTATTTGCGGGTTAAAATGTTTAAATTTGAAATTTGCGATTTATAGTTAGAGCAAAATTTAATTATGTCCGGTTACCCATACCTTTATTCATACCTAATTATTGAAATATAATTATGTTAGTGAATTTGTTTTTGGAAACTCATTGCTTTCTGTAGAATATTTTCATAAAAAAGATCCATATGAAATTACACTTACAACTTTTTTTTATTGTCTTCCTTGTTAAGAATTAATATCTTGTAATTATTATCGTTTCCTACATGAAAAATACAGTTTAAAAATAAGTAACCTGCATGCAATATTTATAAATTCATTTATTTTAATTTTTGTAAGTCATAATACTTCGACGTTTTCAGTAAAATTTTTAGCATTTGTAAGACCTATAGCCATGATTTTACATTTACTTGAATTTGACAACAATTGAGCAGCCGTATCCTTTTGACGCCGGTGTCGCATAAAATTTGGCCCGCCTCGTTTACAGAACGGAAGAACTAATGCTATAAAGTTCAGTTTATAAGGTCCGGAACTCATATATAAGACAAGGTCCAACCTATTTGAGAAAATGCACGGCCTGTGTAAAAGATGGTCTGCCTATAGTAAGGGGTCTGGTATGCAAATAATTCAACAATATAAATTACAATGGTAAATCTAGTTTGGAAAAACTTATTTATTTTACATCAAAACTTGCAAGGGATAAAGTTGACCACTGTTTACCTTTTTGAAGTTTTCGAAGATACAAATGAACAAATTTTTGAATTATAAATTAGATAATAAAAATAAAAAACAATTGTATGCTGCATGTAAATTTTTTTATACGAGATGTAAAATGCTCTTTATGCTATTTCTGACATTTGCATATCAATCAAAATATATACAGAAAAATCAGTAAAACAAAGAGAAATATATAATTTTAAATTAAAAAAATTATATAATTTAGAAAAAAAAATAAGCACATGTATGTCCCAATTATGTTAATATTTTTGACATCGTAATTAATAACATTTATTCATAGGCAAGGTAGATGTGCCTTTAAAAAAATTTGTATCTAATACTGAAAAAACCAAATATACTCACAATTAGTCGATCAGAAAGAATATTATCTTCTCTCTGTACAATATCAGTTAGTCCAAATGTGTTTTGCTCCAGTTGTTTATAAATGATAGAAAAGCATCTATATGATCAATAACTATGATTTCAGCAAAATTAAGCACCCATGTACTTTCGACGTCCGGTGTTGCAGAATATTTGTTCCGCCTCGTTTCAAGGTCGGCTGAACAAATAGGATAAGCTATAGTATGAGGTCCGGCTTTCATAAGGTCCGATGTAAAGACGAATAATGATCCCCACAGAAAAATGACCCTTCTGTCCTTACAAATAGTGTCATTACCGTAAAAAATTGCATACCTCACGTGAAGAAAAATGACTCCCGTAGAATAATGAGCCCTTGTGGAATTAACT
>PRKT01000016.1:2137778-2153978 GCA_003671525.1 Saccostrea glomerata | reverse complement strand
CCCCCCCCCCCCCCCCTGCTCCCATATGGATTTAATGGCAGTGTCCATGATTTGCTAAGATGAACTTAAAATATGTGTCCGATCAAAAATGTGAAATAAGAGGTGTAATATGGCATTTTGTACTAAAGATACACTGAAAGTCTAATAACATTCCATATAGTGGTATAAGAGGAGTTGCGGATAAGAGAGATTGGTACACCAGCGCGTAAAAGACGGACGGACGGACCGATTACTATATACTCTCCCGCTTTTCGAGCCTGGGAGTATAATAAAGAGACCTTTTGGCCAAAATGCTCTGGTAAGCTAAATTTGGGATAATTTGATGAAAAATTGATATAATTTTAAAAAGATAAACATTGTTTTCTCGATGGTGGAGAATCATCGTATTGACAGAAAAATGCAGCAATATAATATATTACTAAATATTATTATAATATTTCAAGTGGGGGTTATATAGTGATCGGGATGTCCGTCCCTTTGTTACAATTTGGGTTACATATCTCTTATCAGCATAGTTACACAATTCATCATATACTACATGTACCGAATGATATTTGATGAGACTTTCAAATAATCTTTGTTACAAATTGCCATAGTGCATCATTTTCTTTACTTTTTGCTTGGACATGTATGTTAATTTCACATAGCAAAGCATAACTATTGCCATTTTTTCTATACTATTGAAGAGTTTTCGAGTACCCATCTCTTATTCGCAACTCCTTCGATACCACTTATAAAATGCAATAATACTTTTACATATTCTTTATTACACTATGCCATTGTGCACCTACCTATTTTACTTTATGATCTAATGCTCATTTCGTCTTCCCCAGAGCAAAGTATAGACTTTGCAAATATGATCATATGAGAGGCGGGGGATATCACTTAGTGGGATCAATGCTCACAGTACCCCTACTTTAAATTTTATTTTATTCCACCCTTTAATTCTGTTTATGTTTATTTTTAGTGTTTAATATGAAAGACATAACATTTTTGTACTAAAACAAAATGAAATATTAATTGAAGACCATTACTTTTTATTATAAATGTATGTACTTCGCACTTGAACCCACAAAACATCTAAAAACCGCTCAAAACTGGAGGTACTGTGAGCTATGAGCTAAGGCGTATTTCTTTAGTACATTGTATGTAAAACATGTTGAAAAGATATTAACAAGTACAAAATATAAATTCTTATGACATACACTGTATATATAATTTGATATCAAAGGCAATTCAAGCTTCGTGTGCCTTTTTTTTTCTTAATTTTTTAGTGATTACATATTATATAAATATTGCATGTAGTTGAGTGTAACATTGAAAATTTTCACCCCAAGAAAACCATTGTCAACCTCGGCTGCGCCTCGGTTGACAATGGTTTTCTTGGGGTGAAAATTTTCAATGTTACACTCAACTACATGCAATATTTATTATATTATACTGAATGTTTTATACAAATACATATTACAGTGAACCGTGTGCGCATAGATTCCGCGCAGTCGCTATTTTTTGGAATACCACCCGTCGTCAAGCAATGTTGACTGTTGCTACGCAGGAGGGCGTCGTTTCATTATTCAGCGGGTAGTAGTGTTTTTTATCAAATGTTTCTCGACGAATCAGATTCAAGTAATTTACATGAAAGTATAATTTTTATAATTATTATTATGAATTTTACAATTACCACATGTTTAGAAAGCCTTGATCATGACAGCTGCCATTTTAAACAAAGTGTAAAGAAAGCATAGAAATTATTGCAGATCAGAGCAGAAAATATTTATATGATGCATTATCAGATTGAAGAAATCTGGTTCTCATTTCTTATATATGGAGTTTTAACCTTGAATGGTCGACCTTTTCTTCGAAATGAATTTTCACATATTTTGTTTTTCTTTATTAAAAAAAGAAAACCCCAAGAGATTGGATTGTGTGTATCAATAACAAGAACTTTAAACAAATACACTGTGTTATGATAATGTGTTTGTAAATTGTCGGACTGCCAAAAAAAACTACTAATACATGCAGTAGTTATCAAAAAATAATAATTTTAATTTTATATGAATTTTAAGATCATGTGCTTTACATACAGATTTTCAAATTTCAAGCTATGGATAAGGTAATTCCTCTTCTTATTTTCACAAAATCTGTTGTTAATTTTTCAAGCATTTAATCCCTGCAGGATTTTATAATCATGTGCATTTTCTAAAACAATCTGGTTAGTCTTTCAAAATATCACCGGGTATAAATAACTTATTAACCTCTAGCGTTGTTCATTTTTATTAACAAGCAAATATAACAAAAGTTTCATTTATTAAAACTCGTACATTAAACGTGTTTTAAACTCCATCGTCCGTTAAATTTACGGAATAATATTAAAATATATTGCACGTGTTCTGGACCCCACCATGTGTTATTTTCCAGAATGATATCTATAAATCGTGATAGATAAATTTTATTTCTGATGCTTTCATATATGTTGAAAAATTTTTTACTGGGTGTTAGATTCTCGGCTATATAGCATTTTAGTAACAATAGTGCTTCATCAGCGCTGTATGTCCAAAGTGTAATAATCACTTTTTCTCCACCACAATGAACGCATTCGTACAGGTATAATTTATATTTATTGTAAAATTAATGTACTCATTCGGTAAATACATTCTTATATGATATATGATATACAATTTACGAGGGTCATTTTATAAGTAATGCAATATACACTATATCATAGTAAATGTTAAGGCAATTGATTTTATTTTTAACAGCTAAAAAGTTCTGTTGATGATAACACAGAAAACACAGAAAACCCAATGCATTTTCCTATTGTCATCGAAATGAAATTCACTTTAAAGTAAGCATTGTCACTACAATGAGCAGAAAACAGTTTACAATGGCTAAAAAATAATGTGAGCTAGATCTAAGCAATTGTAAGATCTCTTTATCCCAAAAACACAGGAAAACGATCATATGAAGTTTGTACAATGTCAGATATGTCATTGGAAGTTATCTTTATCAGTGTCCTCGGGGCATCCCAAAGATAAGTATACGTATGCTGAGTTTTTTTTTCTGTTCATCGACACAGAGACATGTGTAAAGGGTAACGGGGAATGTAATCCTTCAAACACTTATGGAATTTCGAACATTTTTAGGTAGCAGATATTCGTAGGGGTATTCATTAATCTTGTGTACAGAATTCACAATGGAGCTATTCCTTTGATTAATGTTGTATGTGACTTGTTTAAGGTTTTGTTGAAATCTGCAAAATAAGTCAATAAATTTAAGTAAACAAAGATGAAAAGTATTCTTTTTTTAAATTTCATACTCATTCAGTATAAAGTATAAATTTTAATAGTTATGGCGTTTGTATTTGAAGATGAAATTAATTTGATATGTAAGGTGCACGTACACCTAATTGGATAAATTGAAAGTTTTATACTGTACGTTATACGCCTACATACTTTCGCAAGAGTTGTCTTCCAATATCGTCCAAAGCATTCAAGTACACAGACTCATAGTTGCCAAGGCTGTTACTCGTAATAGTAATCAAGGTCATCATTATTTGTATTGTAGAGAAAAATTCCGGTCCTGTTGGCATTGAGGCGTCAAGGTTAGGCAAACCCTTTCACAAAATGTTATTATTGTTAAAATTGCCTTTATTTAACAGTATACATTTATTGACTGAGTTCGAGGGTAACATGCGTTTTGTCGGACCTAAGAACCAAACCAGTTTGGTTCGAAGGTCGACAAAACGCATTTTGCCCGAGATTTTTTACATATGTGTATTTTGTATTGTATTTCGTGATGTAACATCTGAACACCAACGAATGGAAATGAGATTAAGCTCCGCCCATTCTGTGACGTAAGCGGTCCAATCGACCGGTCCAAAATCTCACTCAGTGGTCTAACATCAATGTTTCATGCCCGCTCAGCAAAACATTAGAAATGTTATACTTATATAGATTTGTATAGGAAGACATGTTTTAAGATATAACAGGAATGTATGATTCTATATTCTTTTTTATGCTCAGTTATTTCATAGCAATGACTTTTTTTATGAAAGAAGGATATGGAGATAACGGACAGTATTCAATATCAAGTCCATAAAACAATACAAAATAGGAGCAGAGCAAACACAGACATCCGAAACATCAGAGGTGGGATCAGGAGCATGGAGGAGTGAGCATCCCCTGCTTACCGGTCACACCCGCCGTGTGCTCATTGTCATGATCGTAATATACTTTTAATATTCCTTTTCTTTGTAAATCATGTAACAATTTTACAATGTTATTATGGTGCAGATGGTCAGATTGTGCAATATTGTGATTAAGATATGTAGTACTTTATATTGGAGTCCCCTTTTCTGACCCACTTTCTTGTATTGTAAATATAGTTTTACTACGTTCGTCATTAACTTCAAAATATGTCATTTTTTTTCACATCTACAGAGTGCTGTTTGTTTATGTCAGCTTAAACAAAAAAAAGAGCTCAGTCATTTTGCAGGAGAACAAAGGATCTTTATGTATTATTTGGAAAAAAACAATGTTCAATTCAAAAGTATGATAAGGCAATGATATGAAATATATATTTACGGTTTCTACGTCGGGTTGGCCATTCAAAAGAAGAGGCATGTTTGGAGGGAATGCGTATTGTTCATACTGTGGAAAGTTTGATGCAGAATGCTCCACGCTACAGATGTAAATGAAATTCGTCAGCACGGTCACGACATTAGCTATGCCGTCAAACTCTGGCACGTCCTAGGAAAGAGACTTGTTTTTTATTCAAAAAATAATATTTCTGTGCATTAATTGAATAACAAAATCTTCATTTAACGCTTTTAACATTTTCGATTTCAGCAAAAATGATTTAAATCCTTAGAATCGTATATTTTATGAGAGGTATGTAAAAACATAACCTGCAATCTTCATGTACATAGGCATAATTTCATTTGTATATGGGGTTTCTTGATGCAAACTTAGAAAATACGTTCTGCGTTTTTAAATAAAAATACCATTTTTTTTAAAAGAAACTAGATTTAATCTCTAAAGTCAATATCGCTTAAATTTGTAGAACAAAGTATGTTAAATAAAATCAGTTGCGAAAATTACTTTGCCCTCTACAGTTATGCAGTGGTTCTCAAAAGGTGTGTCAATCTCCTCTATTAAAAAAAAGTTTAAAAAGGCATGAAAGATACAATCTCGTAGCTGCAACATTGTGTGCAATTTTTCATAACGTACACTTCTCAGTTTACACACATTGTTGCAGCAATAAATGGAGATCACATCTAGACTATTTCCATGAAAACATAATACTGAAGGAAATGGAAATAACGAACAGTATTCAATATCAAAGTCAATAAAACAATACAAAAAAGAAGAGCAAACACGGACCTCCGAAACATCAGAGGTGGGATCAAGTGTAATGGGGGTGTGAGCATCCCCTGCTGATCGGTAACACCCGCTGTGTGCTCCTTGTCATGATCGGGAAATAATGAAAAAATCAGTCGGCAATTCAGTGTATAAATAATGGACTAACATTTAATATGAAAAAAAAGACAGCAGTCAGCAATTGACTTAATGATAAATTGTATTGCTGACATGGTCATTATTGTAATGCTTAAATATTGAAATGCATATTCCAAACAAGAATTACCAGCATTCCACACCCTCCAACTCCATTCATGGACCTTGGTGCTACAAGTTCAACTCTGAGGGCCTGAATTTCCTGGTCTTGTAAAACTTCCGTGTCATCGTCTAGGAGAATTTTAAAATCAAAACGTTGAAATATATATTTGAAATCAAGAGAGCGTGTTGAATAAAATCTGGAAACTGCCATTTCCTTTCTCTGATATATATAAATCGTAATAATTAAAAATAGTAAACAAACCATAGTAATTTGTAACGTATTCGTGAACGTAGTTTCGTATCACTTCGTGTAGCTGAAGGGCGTCGTCCCTGAAAAAGTATCCCGGTATATCCTGAAAAAAGAGAAATCTTTGATTGCACACAAAGGTACACTGAAGTTGACATCAAAAGGATGCTTGCATTTCTGATTGCCCATATCTACGTGGTTTTTGGAGACCAGGTCTTCCAACAATCTATTGGAATTCCCATGGGTAGCAATTGTGCGCCGTTATAAGCAAATCTATTTTATATTCATATGAAGCAGAATTTGTGCAAAATCGTATGCGTGAAAAGAAGGAAACACTTGCTGTGGCCTTCAACTCGTCATTTAGATATATTGACGACGCATTGTCAATTAAAAATGGTAATTTCCATTCCTACATCGAAACGATATATCCTGGTGAGCTTGAGATAAAAGATACCACAAAATCTGACACATCTGTTTCATACCTAGATATTTTACGTCACTAGACTACATATGAAAATCATATTAAATTGCTTTTTGTGATAAGAGCGTTTTGACCCCCAATCCCTCCTTCATATATTGTTGGTTACGAAAAGTGTTGACAAAAAGGATAAAACTGTTGTGATATGACTGGCATTTACAATATACAAAGAAAATCTAAATCATATATGCTGCTTAAGTAATGACAAGGTTTACCATGACACCTCGCTTGCGGAAGTTATTTTCTATTGATGCATGTTCCTCAAATGACCATTTTTCATTGCTAAAATTGTAAGAATAAAGTAAAGAAGAAGAAAAAAATTATTGTTTAAAGACAATTCATTTTTCCAATTGTTAAATCCGTCATCATTGCACTTTTGATGATTGTTCAATAGACTATATTTGATAAAAAAAAAATGAATAAAATTCTTCTTTTCATTTCTTATTTATTTTATTATATATATAAGTTTAGTCTACCTTTTAAAGACTATGAAACATTATGCTATGCAAATTAATTAAAGCATTCAAAGCACAGACGATTCAGTCCGTTTTATGATTAAATGTATAAAAGGATTATATGTTCTTCTGTGATTTCATTTTCAATCTTCAGGACTTTGACAACATATTAACAGTGTTTTCAGTAGAGTTGAATTCGATCTTGTGATGTTTTGTTATACGATTTAGTGTGTGGATATATATATTTATTTTATATTTTTCAACACTATACAAGATGCGAGGAAAAAAGAAAAAAAATGCTTCAAAATTACAAGGTGGAAGAGGAATTTACAAAAGACAGTCTTAAAGAGGATTGCAGAAAAAAATATTTACTAATAAACTTAATTTTTCTTAGATAAAAAGAATGATGACAAATCTATTGTAGCCAATAAAAGTGATGTTATGCTACCTAAGAGTAGGAAACAAAATTTAGATAAAATCTATTCAGTGAAAACTTTTCCTCGCGAACATACGGCAAAAACATAACATCGGGAATAACATTAGGAATAACTACAATAAATTAAAATTGGATGCAATTGAAAATTAAAGAATTGATGAAAGTATTATCATTAAAGAAGCTAATAAAGGGAGTGCTCAAAATTGATCGTGAATATTACAAATCAATTTCTCTTTCTGTGCTAGAAAACAGTTTTTATTATATTTGTTTTTAAATTTAAAGATCTTACGTACGAAAGTAATGAGGTTGTGCAAAAACTTTTGTCTTTTAACATTAAAGTATCCGATCAATAGTAGCCTTTGATTCCATGAATTTAAATGCGTAACAGAAATATATTGGCTGAATATTCATTATATGTAGACAAAATCTTCATGTTTTAGTATCTATATAGAAGAGTGAAATGTTTCCCAATTTTTTTTTACCTTCGCAGCATTGTTAAGGCTGATAAAGGTGGCGGGGCCTAATTTATACGGAAAAAAAATCTGTGACTAAGTAACTTTTATGGTTTGCCAAAAATACAAAAATAAGACAATAAAAGATGGATACAAAATTTTCGGATCAATATATTCTAGTGTTGTAAGTCCGTCTGATCTTACAGTTAGACCCATAGTTGCGGGACCAACAACTGAAACCCACAGAATAAGTAACCTATTGGATATACAAATGTATTATAAAAACCGCATGTTACTAAAGTTTTGAATTATATACGAAACATGATACCAATGTTTAGTACAATTCTCGAAGAAATTAACCCTGAACACATTTTTGTTTCATTTGATGTCACCAATTTTCTAACATTACACATGATCTTGGATTCATCGCAATAGAATATTGGATTGGCAGATTCTCTAACCTTTTGCATGAGAGATTTTAAGAAATGTGTTTTAGAAAGCGTCCAATCAATCAGAGATAATAATTTCATGAATCTTAATGTAATGCAGTACAGACAAAAGCTAGGCACGACAATGGGAACCAAAGTTGCGCCAACTTATACTACACTTGTTCTCGGATTCTTAGCAGAAAAACTAAATCAACTGTTAAAGAAAAATTTTGTCAGCACTTTGAAATTTTAATAAAGAAGTCACAGAGACGGTACTCAGATGACTGTTTTATCACATGGGACAAAATTAAAAATATATTCATGGATTTTCTTAATATGTAAACCTATAGGTTTTAACACAGACATATTATTTGAACATTTTAAAATTAGACATTATTTGAACATCTTAAACTTAGACAATATGAGTATCATAATCATTTTTAGTAATATTAGTGAAAGTAAAATGATAATTAAATCAGAATGTATATTATTAGTATCTCAAATTCGGTGACTTTATCATTGGAAAAAGGACTTAAATTTTGTGAACTATAATTATCTTGTTAAAACAAATTGAATTTTGTTGTTGTTCCAATGTACTATATTTTGGTAAATCGCTTTGTAATGAAATTGATCCGAATAGACCAATCAAGCCCATCGATTAGTAAGTAATAAAATTTGAACGGAAATACAATGGTATAATTAAGATGTTTGACCAAGAGCAATAAAATTGAGAACTTTGAAGTAAACAAGTAAAAGAGCTTAGGGCTAAAACTCCTGTGGTGTAAAGATTGGGACTGAGCCCATAAATATTAGTAATGAGTGTTTACCTGCATTTGAGGGTTGTGCCATGTCTGGGTTCATAGGTCAACGGACAGACCTACGGACAAAGCGTAGGTGGTTAGTGATGGTGTGTTAGCCAATGAAATGCATTTTGATATCCGGGACCATGGATACCCACTGAGCACTAAATACCCCGTTTTGGTCAGAAAAGAGCATTCCCGTTCTTATTCTGATATTCCCGTTCTTATTCCCGTTCTTATTCTCAAATTATGAATTCTCTCTTTGCATCTTATTCTATTTTGGGGGATCATTCTTTTGGACTTTTATTTATTTATTTATTTGGAGTTCAGTGTTCAGCTCTTTCTGTTTTGGACGAATCCTGTAATCATTGAAATAAACAGTGTATTAATTTGGTTTATACGGGTCAAATTGCAAATTTCAAAAACGCTTACTATAAATCTATACGATCACGGTGAAATTGTCAATTTGGATTTATTTAATAAACTTTGAAAACAACCAAAGTGTCGTCATTGGCTTACATATTCTCAACACTATGTGTCCTTCTTCACTATGCAATCGGATAGAAATATGTTATCCTTCCTCGGCGTTATGGTTTTTGAAAAGAGATCTGCATAATAACGGATGTTTTCTACAAAATAACAGATACAAAGGAATATCTATATGACTCGTGTTACCCATGGGACAACAGGAATAATGTTCCATACAATTTAGCCAGATGTCTTTGTAACTAATTATTGATGTGGAAATCATGTAATCTTATCTCACATAATTACAAGAACCATTTCTTCAAAGACACTATTCTAGACGATAGATATAAACCGGAATAAACAAAATAAAATATCACAAAAAAAATCTTTTCGCAGTGAATAAAACCTGTTAATGATGTAAGGATGAGAAGGATATAAATTTCATTCAAAACTGGAGGCGATCGAATTTACAATTGAAACATCAATGCAATACACAAGCTCTTATATTATTTATGTGATAACCTGCGCCAGTTATGGTAAAAATTACAAAGGACAGAGAGGAGACATAGAATGACAGTGCACCTACAACAAATTAGAGAACCAAAATACCGCTCAACCACTGTAAAGAAAACCATCAGAAACTGTTAAAAACAATTTCACTGTTTTCCATCTAAAAATTCGGAAGGAATACTACGGAAAAAGAACGTGAAACTAAAGAATTTAAAAAAAAAACCAGACATATACCTCTTTTAAATGCCACATAATTATATTTAATAAGAAAAATACTTTTACCCCCATTATTTAACTGTGTTATTTGTTTCAAAAAATAATTTCCTGTATTAAATTACTTACTAACGTTAAACGTGTTCCATGACGTCATTATGAACTTTGCTAAAATGAAGTATTAGCGCTTTTTGACATCAAAATAAAAATACTAATTTTAAAATATATGTGTAATAAAGCAATGTATTGTATTTTAATGTGAATGCAATTTTCGTGTATACTCACTTATAGAAATATACACGGAGAAACCTGCGCTAGCATGACGTCAAAATGAGTCTTCAAACACGTAAGAAAAATGTAACTATATAGGGCAGCGAGAAATTCAAATTTTGAGTATATTTTTGGTGCTTTCAAATATGTAAAATGATTTCAAGTTTAGTTTGAATTATTGATGTGTAAATCAGACAGACTTGCGTGTAGGCATATTTGTCATGAAACGTTAGCAAAACAGAAAAAAGAGGTGATGGAAATTGAGAATGGAGATTCGTTTGTATAGAGCTTTCATTTTACACTATAGCAAAGCTGTTCTTACTGTTTTGCTAACAATTTCACCATGTTCCTTTGGCCTAAGTACATTATATTATCAATAACTCCTCCAGGTTCAATCAGATCCATTATAGCCAGTCTGCAATATAACAAAGATAGTTGATATTTAGTGAAAGGGGCATTAAGGATAAATAACAGAAAATTCCTTCCAAAATTCAAATATCTTTGCTTAAATTTAGGCGCCTATCTCACTAAAGATTAGTAAATAAGTGATTTCTTATTGGTTCTGTTCAGTCTTTTGTATTTAACCAAGACACAATTAATTTAATAAAAAGTGATAA
The DNA here is from genome assembly GCA_003671525.1 of Saccostrea glomerata. NCBI lineage: Eukaryota > Metazoa > Mollusca > Bivalvia > Ostreida > Ostreidae > Saccostrea > Saccostrea glomerata. The sequence continues at coordinate 2,142,989 of PRKT01000016.1, read as the reverse complement.
AGGAAACTTTCCAATTTAAAATAAGGTTTGAAAAATTTTACAAATACACAAAATAAAATACTAAAGACTCTTGACGGGAATTTTTTAGACGAGGTCACTTTTTTACATTTTTGAAAAATTGAATAATAAGATTGCATTTAAAAGAAATATTGAAAAAAGACTATGTTATTCTTATATGTTGGAAATCGAAAAATTGGTTTTTGACATGTATCTTTAAATGAATTGTTTGAGTCTTATAAGTGAAAAGAAGAACTTAAGAACTTCAACTTAATACTTAGATATATCGACGACGCATTGTCCATTAACATTGTAATTTCCATTTGTATGTCGATGCGATATATCCTGGTGAATTTGAGATAAAAGATACCACGGAGTCTGACACATCTGTTTTATATTTGTATATTTTACTTGAAAAAGACATAAATGGTAATCTTATAACCAAGCGCTATGATAAACCTGATAATTTAACTTTTTTACTATCAACTTCCCTTAATTATGCAGCAATATACCTTCATCACCTACATACGGAGTGCATGTATTTCGGTTGATTCCATACGCAAGAGCATGTTCTACGTATGATAAATTTCTAAAATGAGGCAAATTATTAACTAACAATTTGATGAAACAATAATTTTAGCAGTCTCGTTTACAGTAATCATTCGTAGGTTCTATGGTCGATAAAATGATATTATCAGCTAATGAAAATTATCATTTAGTCAAATACTGACCGATATTTTTTCCTACTTATTGTTAGTACATTATTTATACACTGAATTGACGACAGATTTTTCCGTTATTTCATGACGGCGGGTGTGGCCGGTCGCCAGGGGATGCTTGCTCTTCCATGGCGCCTGATTCCATCTTTGATGTTTTGGAGGTATGTGTTAGCTCCACTCCTGTTTTGTATTTTTGTGGACTTTGATATTGAATACAGTTCGTTATATCGATATCCTTCAGTAAGAAAAAATAACTTACTCATTTATGAAGTGCATGTTGTGGAAATGAGGATGCATTAATTTGTATATAGGGTGCCTCTCGGAGAGATTTCTGTGCACACACACACTTACTCCTCCCATCAATAGATGTGTAAAGCCTATATATAGGAAACGTTATCAATCAAATTGATCACAGGCTTTTGAAAAATGTCTAAACATCGTTGAATTTAGATATTTTTACATTCAAGTTTAAGACAAAACTCCCCTTGCTTCCTTTCAAAATGAAGACTTAGGAGGAAAACAATTCAAACGATTATCCATGTTTTTAAACCTGTGCATGATATTACGCAGTATGTCTCATCCAATGAAAAAAAATTATTTTTATCATCTGTCCTTAATATAGTCAATAATATTTCCACATACGGTGGTGGAAATCTAAAAAAAAAAAACTATTACCTAAATGACTGATCGCTTCGTGATATTGAGCATCCAACATATTGAACCACATTCTGCTTTTTACCCACTTTTGAAGTTTGTCTACAGAATCAGAATCTTTTGGAGGTGGAGTGTATACCTAAAATCAAAATATAATCATGTTTCACTTTGATCGACTATAGTTTTGTGTTAGTTTTGTCATCTTTCTTGAAAAATTTTTTTTTTCAGTTTTACACCTTTTTAAAAAATTTTTGAATTTTCATCATGTTCGAGAAAATGTGAATTAAATTCAAATTCAATTCCTTGAACATTGAATTTTACTTGCTCGCATAAACACGTACTTTACACAGTTTGTGTTTAATATTGTTAAAGTGAAATACATGTTTGAAAATAGTTGATGCATGTGTCTGGTTTCAATTTATATCTTCAACAGCCAACATTTACCCGAAGAATTGATAAAGATTAAAAGGGTATCGTTTTTGTTCGATTTTAATACGACTTTAAGGTTTCAAAATATTCTAGACTATCATCTCCATCATTTAGACTCATGCCATTTTCACACATAACGAAGCAGTTTGATGATCAAGACTCATTTCCGTTATTTACTTTAAATATTTCCCGGGCGACAATTGATGGTTACATCAATGATGTCTTGTCTATATTTGATGAAAATAAATTAACTCACTTAACGATGTTTTTTAAAAGGTAATCAAGGGCTCCAGCATCACTTGAATTACTTTTTAAAAACTCAATCAAATTTGATGTGTTTTAGAAGGCATATCTGGGCAATTACCGGGTATCTAGATTGTACGCAATCTGTGCAAAGAATAATTGAATGTGATTGTCCTTTCTTGAATAAAAAAAAACTCGATCATCAGAAAATATTTTTAATTTATGGAAACCATAATTTGTATTGAAATGATTATATAATGTCAAATTTCTAAAAACACTACACAATCTTTTTTTCCATTTCATTTTCTTACCTCATTATGATTAGAATTATTGCCAAAACAAATTGCTACAGGCATCAGCCTATTGTTGTACACTGTGAATATGGCAATAGGTGCTAAAAGCTAAAACGAGAGCAGAAAATAACCTAAGTGTAATTAAAATAACATTTTTATAGAAAAATGTCATTTGAATGTTTTAAAAGTCTTTCTGAGATAAACTCGGATGATCTTTGTGTTTGTCCATCGTTGTCGTTAATCATTCGTCTGTGGTAAATATTTGAACTTGCTTTGTCTTTACCTGAACCACAGAAACAAATTAAAACGTAACCAATTCTGGCATATAGAAATAATGTATAAAGACGTAAAGAATATCATGGTCTTGATAGTAAAATATTTTTTTTAAGAACTCAGGGGTTCTGGTGTTAGAAGTTGCGCTATATTTAGATTGTAGCAAAAGTGTAATATTTCTTAGAAAATACTTTTTCTACTTCTGCTTATTTTACAGACAAAATGTATACAAGTGGTTAAGTTGACCCTCTTTCCAAAATTGTGAAATTTGAAAGCCACAGAATTAAAAAGTGAAATGGAATTAACTTTTGAAAATCTTCACCTGGCTAATAAGTATTAAGAAAGCAATAAATGTAACAATGCACTTTGAAAAAAAAACTGAACAAGGACAATGTCATAGTCAATATTAATGAAAAAGGTTTAAGACTGTTTGCTCTACTTAAATTTGAATGTTTAATGGGCCTTTGATTTTGAGTACTGCTCTTTGCTTAAAATTTCAGATAATAAGAAGATAATACAAAAAAAATATTTTATGGAATATATGTGTTATGGATTGGTATTCTATTTCTTTTACTGGTTAACTTAACTGTGAAAACATTTTAAAAGTTGTTATTATACCTGCATCACATTGAGCATATATTAACATGATTTTTCAATTTTTCAAAACTATGCAATTATCTCCTTACTGATGGTTCATTCAAAGATACTTCAGTCAGGTCCACAAGAAACAATGTCTTGTCCTGTATACGAGTCTTTAGGCACTTTCCTCCTAGATATGGATGGTCATTTTCTATAGTTTTTACAAACGGTGTGAATCTACAAAATCAAATTGTTTTAATCACAAAATGTGCTGTGTGGAATATACATGTAACAAAAAACGATCACTTTGTATCTCAAAACACGTTCAACAATAAATTTTTATCAAAATTTTAAGATAAAACTAAACTGTTGAGGAATTTCTGTCGCTAGTTTGATGAGATTTCGTGTTACACCATTCAGTCTCTGCCATGCAAACCAATGGTCCATTTGAGCTTTTTGTTTCTAAAGAGATGAACCAAAATCATAAAATAAGGAACAAAACGTGAATGTGAATAGTTGGTCGCTAAAAATAGAGAGGTGTATGGTCTACGAAATAGTTAATTATTAAGTATAATTTCCATGATTAATCTTACGCGAGTTTGATTTGGTCCATCTACAGATTCAGTTCTCCACACTTCACAGCCCTGAAAAAAATATACAAAGTTAACCTGTAATCTAATGAACAGAAAGGTTAACTGATAACTAGTGTTTTATCGAAATAAGAACATACGAAAGTCGATTAAAAAGTTCGCAAACAATCTATATATTTACAGAACCACAACTCAGTCCAGAATGAAAATTGGTATCATTTAAAGTTATAAACATGTTCCATAAATAGAAGATTTTAATTAATGCTTTGCAGCATGCTTATGATGATACAATTTGAAAATGACGTGAATGTGTAATTGACGTGTCCAATCGCAACTTTTCGGACCTTTACGACAACCTCAGATGTATTTAGCAGACCGCAGGGTTCTCCATGAGCTGTTTTACTGTGTTGCTCCCGACACAGTAAACTTTTCTCCGACACAGTAACGATTCAAATTTTATGCATGCAGTAAAAAATTTGCCGACACAGTAAGATCTGTGATAATCATAAAATCTAAACACACAGGTTCTCTCAAACTGAAACTTAAATCAAACAATTTTACCGTCTTTCAATTCTAAAAATTAAGGTACTCAATCATGTTAATTACTAGGGCTTCACCTTGCATAATCAATTATCTCCTAGACCCCAGGCGGACTTTCCGCATGACGAAACAGAGACAAATAATTTGTTTTCACACTTTCATGTTACGGTTAAATGGTAGTTGCAATAAAATATATCTTATTATTATTTTAAAAACTATTTAAATATGTCTTTTTTATAGATCCACGGTGCTAGATTATGTTAGCCCTGTAAGTCAAACATAACATCGTAAATAAATGACTGAAAATTTTCAACATGTTCAAGGAACTTTTAAAAATATCTTACTGTTCTGAAGTTTCTTTTCTTAATGCGGTAACTTGATCAAGAAAATCGATAAATAATCACAGCAAATCTCCTTTCAAAATGTTAATAAGTCGACTGTACCGGTAAGAATTTCCTCTGCATTCAGAACGTGTTTTTACTTTTATCAATATGTACGACCATTCCATTTGTGTAACGAATAAGCGATTTTTGAATAAGTGTGTGCATGTATTCCTCTGTACTTATAATAATAATTCAGTCGCGAATTTGATCGCGAAAATACCGCAAAATTTTAGTGCTTTGCGAAAACTCTGCTGCACAGTAAGATTTCAAATGATGGAGAACCCTTAGACGTCATTGCAACCTCCTTTTTCACAAACTTTGAATTAAAGGTGCAGAAACCTCTAGTTTTCGTTGATTATGATATTAAACTTAATTAGATGTAAAAGCATTACCAAAAATGTTTGAAAAAAATGGACTTTCAACTTTGTCTATCTAATACTTTAATAAATTGGAAGCGACTCTGTGTTGTATGATTTTTTAACAACCAGTGATGATAATACTATGGAGATTG
>PRKT01000016.1:2107992-2120671 GCA_003671525.1 Saccostrea glomerata | reverse complement strand
GTGCACAAAATCGGTAAGAAAAAAAAACAATAATAATAAAAATAGTGGAAAAGAAACCTAAGAATAACAGTAAGGTCTTCCGCTGAAGACGGAAGACCTTAAAAATAGTGGAAAAGAAACCTAAGAATAACAGTAAGGTCTTCCGCTGAAGACGGAAGACCTTAATAAAGGGGAAAAAGAAACCGAAGAATAATAGAAGGGTCTTCCGCTGAAGACGGAAGACCCTAATAATAAAGGGGAAAAAGAAACCGAAGAATAATAGAAGGGTCTTCCGCTGAAGACGGAAGACCCTAATAATAATAATAAGAAACAGAGTAAAAACAATATGTTCCCAAACTTCGTTTGGGGAACATAAAAATAGGGGGTCAAGTTTCAACGCGTATGAAGTCGAAGAATTACCGGCCTGAAAGGGATTTTTAGTGTCAAAAATGACCCTACTTACCGTAGAAAATTGACCAGGGTCATTTCTTTAAGAAGAAATTCGCCCCCCCCCCCTCCCCCCGATCAATATTCTACCGGAGTCACTTTTCGTCTTTACACCATCTTTCATAAGACGCTGCTGTATGTGCGTTAGTAAATATCATATGAAGTAGCAGCCTCCTAGCTGTGTATTTACCACAGTATTGCCACTGAACCTGATTATAACAAGAATAGATATGGGTTACCCCATATCCAAAGATATTCGACTTTTACATTTAATATGTTTAACAGTGTTTAATGACTTTTATTAAAAAAATTAACTGCGCTGTCTTAGTGTCTAGTTATGGAACTGGTGTAAATTTCGTGAGTCAGTAGCATTACGGTCATCCTGTCTCATAACAAACAGTACACATACCTGTGTCCACAACACCAGTTAGCCTTGGTCTACACACGTGCAATGAAGTTGTCAAACGCATCTAGCAACCTCGGAGAAACACGTTTTGTTTTGCCGAGAAGTTACGATGGCAGACAAAACTTTTTTTCCTAATTAGATCATATGAATACGAATTCTGATTAATAAAAATTATACAATCCCTGCTGAACTACTCGGTATATTTTGTTCTAACATTTGCATCTGCAACAAAGTTTGTTTAAATGGGTCAGGAAAACCAGGGCCGGGCTGGGAAATTCTAAGCTAAAACCCTTTTTTTAATTTACTGAAACATACTAATCTATTCGTCACGGAACTTACTTACATAATTCAATACGAGCCCGGTTTTCAGCTCAGAAATCTCCGACCGGTTCGGGTTTTGTACACATTTTATAACTACGCTCCCTACACAGTCTATACACACGAGCAGAATCCGGCAAGGGATTGAAAATTCCGTCATTTAATATTACACACACAGAATGATTAAATTTTGTTGTCTACGAGGAAACTATATGATAATAAACGAACAATTAACATGAAATTAATACAATTGTTGATATAGTTTAATCAATTCATCGGTGAAAAGATATCAATCGAAGAATGACCTAGATTTTCTCTGTTATCAAAAATGTTACAAAAAAGCTGAGGAGGGAGGAGGGAGCGAGCGTCGGAATATTAATTTTTTTTTTGCATTTCGGAGGGAAAGTGATCTTTGGAGAAAAAAAATTACGTTAATTTTGGTTTCTTTTACGTATGACATACATGGCATTATTCTTATCATAAACAATAATGTTCTATCTACTTTATCATGGTGGAACTATTTTCGTCGGAACAATTTGTGTGAGTCGCTGCTGACTACAGTAATATTTCTTGAACTGATAGTAAGCACTGATCGAATATATTAAAAACAGAAAGCACTCAATGCATTACATTCATACTTGAACTAAAAAAAATCGCCCTTTTTAGTCAAATCAAAATGAAAATATTCCTATTGATTCCTGGTGATCAATCATTTCTGAGTTCATTCCGTTGAAGGCAAAGACCAATCCCTCTTTGATTAAGGCTAAAGTTTACATGGTAAAGACTGAACCCACATGTGTTTCACATGATTATGATAAACTCAACACACATTTTCGTTAACAGAAAATTATTGATTCTAAGGATTTTAAATGGACAGTATTACATGTAAGACTTGGAACAGGATTTCAAACTTATTACATAATCTAATTCTGATTTCAGCTGATGAGCTTCCCATGTGCGGTAAACAATATTCATCCCACAAATCCATAGCATTTAATGTATAAGTTCATAATGTTACATATATGCTACAGTAACTATTTGTATTCAGTAACATGTATTTCATGTATTTCCTAAACCATTCAGAAAATATAGGAAAGATTGATTGATTGATAATACATTTTTTAACGTCCCGAGAATTGTTCACCCATATAGAGACGTCACCGTACACCGGTGAAGGGCTTCAAATTTTGACCTTTACTCTGCACTCAGGGTCATTGAGCAGTGAGGGATCTTTATCGTGTCAACGCTTGCCAATGACACAGGGTCTCGGTTTTTAAGGTCTCATCCGAAGGACCCACAACTTTCACTTTAAAGTGTCGAGCACATGGCGAAGGAACAGTTGCTGCCCATTTTTTATCGACTTAGATAAGTCGCGACCGAGATACGAACTCACGACCTCCCGATCACGAAATGAGCGCTCTACCGACTCAGCGACCGTGAACGGTTTTAGAAAAGATGTGTAATCCTGAATATCTAGGGAATACACGTTCTGACTATAAAGATAATTAATTTCAGACTATATGTTTAGTAAAAACATTGCTGTGACGCCATGCCTTTGTTCATGCAGTCTAAAAATTTATCTGTAGCCGTCCAATAACAATAATTACTTGTCTGATAATATATTATCGGACGGCAATGATAACAAAATCGGACGGTATTTAAAAACAGACAAGAAGAATGACATAAAGGTTAGATGTATGTCCAGAAACCAAAAACATATGCGAGGTGAAAATTAGGGCTAAGCAAACGCACATGGAAATTAAGCTGCTACAAAAAAGCAAATCCATGAAATAAAATCGAGTTTAAACCTTCCTCAGCATTAATATTTCCACTTTTCTGAAAAAGAGTCTGCAAATCTCCTATTTTTATGTTTGTTCCCCGATGGCCACCCTTTTAGATTGAAGGAATCTAAGAATTTCGTCGATATGAACTACAACTTCAGGATAAAAATCTACATTTTTACTTTCCATGGTGTTGGTTTTAATATCACCCAAAATTATGGCTGTTTCAAATTCAATTTATGCACTTTATAAATAAAAGTTCCAAAATAAGAAAAAAAATCTTCGCCACCGGTCCCTGCCCTGCTTAGCTAAACGACTGCCATTGTATGAATGGAACGAAACAAGAGTTCACTCACTGTTTTTATTGTCTCATTTCTTTTGTCTACTAATTAGACAGGTAGAAAACGAGATGCCCAAACTCTCATTGTGTTATTATCGGACTCCTCCAGGTAACTTTTGGACATTCAAATGGCAATGTTTTAAGTAAGATATATGCCTCATACTATTCTATATGTAAAATTATCAGACAGTTTTCGGCTGTAACGGACCTCATACAGTCTAATAGTTTTACATATAGAACAGTATTCGGCATATATCAACTACATCTTTATGCCTATCAAGTGAATATTTTTACAAATTGAGAAATTTTAACCACAGTGTCTGACTGTCGTCGTCATTGTTGTCATTTTGGCTGTCGTGAACTTTTCTTTTTACATTTTCATCATCCTCTTAAAAATCACTTGGCCAATTTCAATTTAACTTGCCACAACGTGTCCTTGGGTAAACGGAATTTAAGTTTTTATCAAATGAAGGGCCATGCATGAAAAGTGAATGAAATCTTGCTTGAAGTCTTTTCAAAAACCACTTTGCTTGAAATATTTAAGTAATGTGAAATTATTATGAGGTTTTGTAAGTTCGAATTTGTTCAAATCATAATCCCCGGGGGAAAGGTGAACAAAAAGGGGAACAAAGTTTTACATAAGACTAAATAAGGGAAAAAAAACTTTAAAAATTTTCTTCTCAAGAACAGAAGAGCTCTGATTGATCGTATTTATATAGAAGTATCCTCAGGTAGTGTTCAACAATTTTTTTTCAAATCATAACCTAAGGGGTAGGATCGGTCAACAATGGGCGATGTAATTTTACATAGAAATGTAGAGAGAAAACATTTTTAAAAGCATATTCTTCCTAATAGCTATGCCGTGTTTAGACATATTTATATGGAAGCATCCTCAGATATTCTGAAATATAGTTTGTTTGAATTATGCCCTAAGGTGTAGAGTGTGGCTGCAATATGTGTTCAATGTTTTACATAGGAATACATGGAAAAATCTCTGAACGTTGGTCATATTTATAAAGAATCATCTACATGTAGTTCAAATTCACAGTTGTTCAAATCATGACTCCCGGGGGTAGGGTGGGGCCGAAAAGGGCGATCAATTTTTACGTAGAAAATCTTTAAAAATGTTCTTTAAAATAGCAAAGCTGTGAGGGGTCATATTTAAAGTTTTCAATGCTAAAATGCTTGATATTCTGCTTTTTCCTAGTTAAAGAGCTCAGGTGAGCAATTTGGCCCTAATGCCTCTTGTTTTGTAATAAATCTAAAAAAAAAAAAATAATGGTTAAAAATTGTGGACTTAAAAATTCTTGATTTTCTAAATTCATTTAGATATAGAAATTTTTGGAAGGTTAAAAGAAGAAAAAACAATGTACATTCTGGACTGAAAATAAACAAGTAAACATGAATCAAATATTTTTTCTTGTGTTTTTTTTTATTAATTAAGTGAGGATATAGGGTATTGTTCGAATAATTATGAGTGATACCAAGGACATTACAGCTTTTACATAGAAACAATGTTGAAACAATTCGTATAAAGGCACAATAATTTGTAACAAAGTAAGCAGCATTTTTTGCATACCGAAATAATGACAGCTTAGCAATCAATGTAATTCTTTGCAAAATAACATTCTTCATTCCATGAATCTGTACATACATTTAAAATTACTAGACAGCTTATTCTGAAACGAAATATGAAAAGAAATATGTTTTTGCTAAAGTCATTTTCTTAATACAAATATTCAAACTAAAATAACTTAAATCCAATAGCAAGTAATATGGCACGATAAAGACAAAAACATGATTTAGCCTTTTGTAACATATAGACTTCTGAGCTGTTCATATGATTTCCCTTGACTTTTACCCATAGAAATGTTTAGATACAGTTCTGTTTGAAAAATTATAGGATTAAATAAGGGATACTTGGACTATAAAATCTGATTATCATGTTTTTTATCTTGGAACTTTCTTAAGAATATACCATGCTTATTACTTTTTAACTAAAACTTTCAAAATTACATCAAAATTTCACTGGGACTAAACATCTTTTAATACAAATTGAGCGCAATAATGACGTACGACGTCCAGTTAATAATAATTTGAAATGCTTTACAGCTTGTGTTTTTAAAACAAGAATTCTTATTAAACAAAACAATATTTAACATGTGACGTGTTCATAAAAACATTCATGATAGACTTCAATATCTGGTTTCATTACATTTTACAGATGACTAAATGAAACAAATTATTTCAAAATCCATATTTATATCATTAATGAAATATAAAACTAGTAGTCAACTCTGTTCTGTACATTTTAGATGACATCTTTTTAGAATGAAGATTCCGATTACATACAATGAAAAATAAGACTGATTATTCCCATTGACATAGAAAATAAACGTGTACTTTCATAACAAGTAGTGATAATAAACGCGTATAGTTCAATGCTTATATAAATAAAAAGAGAACCCCTTCAAATACTTATTGAGTTCTGTACATTAGCTGGAAGCAGCCACTCGTAAGGGTACTCATTTATTTGGTGTACCGAATTCTCGATGGATATGTTTCTTTGGTTTATTAAAGTCTTCCGTTTCCAACGGAAGACCTTCTACTGATTCTGATGATTAAGATTATTCTTATTATTCTTTTTTTTTCCTTTTCCTAGACGCCAACTTTGAGGCCTCATATTTCACTCATTTCTCAATGGATTTTGCTAAAATTTTCAGAGTTAATAGACGTTACTAAACTCAATCAGAATGTTATCTAAAATTTCAAGAAGTCACTTCCGGTTTTGAGTTATTTCCCTTTAAACGAAATTTTATAGGCTTTCGTTTCCAGACAAGGGCTCAGAGACGGCTAAAGCTGGAGCAAAAATTCTACTGATTTTAGATAATAGAAGGATTGAAGTTATGCATAGTGGTTTTTGTTTTTCGATTTCTCTATTCAAGATGGCGTTATACAGGGGTCAAAAATTAGAACGCCTAAAAGTGCAAAAATTTACACATATTTTTCTTTTTATCTTCTAAACTAAAAACATTTTGTTAAAATATATAGAACAAAATTTGTGCAGAATTACAAGATCTTTTAAATGATATCTCGAAAAAAGGGCTGACCCCTAAATTAAGGGATCTAGAGGGGCCAAAAGTTTTTTCCAGATATCTCAAAAAGTATTGAGAATTTGTTATACATCCAAGAAGCAATGTTGTTCAAAATGTCAAGCTAAATCTATGGAAGTTGTCAAAATGCGTCCGGCGACGTCACTTCCGGTCAAACCGGAAGTAGTCAGAAAATGCATATTTTTGCTGTTCTTGACAAGTTTTTGGGTAACATATATCACAACAAGCACAGAACTTGATTTTCTGTCCATCAACATCACTTCCGGTCAAACCGGAAGTAGCCAAAAATAGCTTATTATTTAAGGTTTTGATGCAAAATTGAAATTATAAAGTGAGTGGAGACGACTAAGCTCATTGCTTTCTTTTTGCTGACGTCACTTCCGGTCAAAACAGGACGGAAGACCTTCTCGTTGCTTTGCAACGAGCTTTGCTCTAGTTTTATCTCTGACTGTTATGAGATTTTCTTGAAAACTGCAAGGAAAATCACAGAAAAATAAGTCAAGATATGACAGTTCAGAGATTTTATCGAGTTTCCGTTATTTTACTTATCTTAAACATTTAGTATCAAGATTGTTGTTTATCACTTATATATTATCTAACTTGTTTGCAAAAGAATTTGATTTCTATAAACCTATTGATGGAAAAAATTAAAAGCTGTAATACTTTATACTACAACATACTTTTGCACAAAACGTCTACCAGCAGGATCCATTGCACTCATGTACTTAGTCTCATAGTTCCCAAGGCTGTTAGTCGTAACTGTGGTTAAAACCATCATAATTTTGATTGTCGAGAAAATCTGCTTCCCTGTAGGCATTGCTTCGTCAAGTTCATGTACACCCTTTTTTAGAAAAAATGAAATACACGTTGATACAGAAAGAAAAAAAGTATGTCAGATTATTTTTCATTTTTAAATTTTACTTATACATATTACTAGTATTCAAGCTCAGTCTTGGATATATATATGTTTTCTGTATGAGAACCAGAGAAATGTAAGATAACTTTTATATTTACATTTTCTAACTCCAGTTGGCCACTCAAAATAGCAGGCATATTTGGAGGGAAGGCGTATTGTTCATATTGTGGAAAGTTTGTTGCAGAATGCTCAACACTACAGATGTAGATGATATTTGTCAACACGTTCACAACATTTGCTATACTGTCAAACTCTGGAACACCCTAAAAACAGGTCTTAGAGATAAAATCATAAATGTTCGTTTGTTATAAATATCAGAAGATACTCCGTGTTACCGAGTACATACGAATTTAGGTCACAAGGAATATTAACCTTTTCCATGTATTCTGTATAATTAGTCTTTTAGACTAATTATCTTATGTCAAATGATATATGAAAATTCCGTTTGCTTACGAACATTATACCTAGAAATAAAATTACTCCACAGTATAAATATTTATCGTTTTGTAAATGATTTTTAAAAAACGTTAATTTTCTGAAAACAATTTCAGCATTTTCGTGTTTAAAAAGTTGCACAGTCATCTATATGAAGCAATTAGTTCTTGAGCCTAAATTGATAATTTCAGCATCATACGTTATCGGTATCTCGAGGGTAGGGTTTCGTGTTTTAAAGGCCTATCTATATACGTTTTGAATACATATTGTTCAAAGATAATGATCGATCCCTATCATTGTCAATATACGATATCTCTAAAGAACATATTTTTTAATTAAGGATGAATCTCTATTTTGTCAACGTGCAGAAATTCTATGAAGCAGTCAAGACATATTTTTGTCGATTAAAATTTGATAAAAAGTTCAAAATGTTGATGAAAAAATGGACCTACCATCATACCACATCCTCCAACATCCGTCAAAGACCTGGGCGCCACAAGTTCAGCTCTAAAGGCCTGTATCTCTAGGTCTTGTACAACTTCTTGATCTTCTTCTGTCAGATATTTAAATCAAGAAGAAAAGCAGGTATAAACTTTATAAAATAGTTTCATTTGTTAACAACAATAATCATTTTCAAAAATTTAAGTGGCGTGATACAAACGGTAGTAGTGCGTAACATAATCATAAACAAATTTTTGTATGGCATCCAGTAGCAGAAGTCCGTCGTCTCTGAAAAAGTACCCCGGTATATCCTGAAAGAGAGGCAAATATATTCCACTTGGTATATGTTATAATATACAGAGACTATGGTTACTCTCTCTCTCTCTCTCTCTCTCTCTCTCTCTCTCTCAATGTATAAGGGCGTGTGAGTATATGTGTGTTGCTTTTATTAGATGAAATTATACTTGAAGTTGTAAATCATTATGTCTCCGTAGTACACAGATATGATTTTTGGATGTTTCTAAATGTAATGAGGTTTACCATAACACCTCTCATGCTGAAGTTTCTTTCAATGGACCCATGCTCGTCAAATGACCATCCTTCATTGCTGAAAATTTACAAATTAAAAGAAATATAACACTTTTTTAAAGTAGAGAATATCATCATTTTGTACATATTTCAATTACCTCTGCTCTTTTTACCCTGTTCAACCTATTTTAAATTGTATATTTAAAGTAGACAGTTTTTTCTCATTGCTTCTGTAAGTTTCTTCTCAAAACAAAACATAATGTTGTTTAAAATGTTTATTAGGGTAGTGAAAAGGTACCGCCATTTTCTTTATCTTCTGAAATTCAATTATTTTGTTTTACAAAGAATTATTTCATTGTTCATAAATTTACACTGTTGCGTTGCATGAAGTATATAGAAATAACGAATGACTTTCAAGCTCAGAAATTCAATGAACAGCACAAAATTAGTGCAGAGCAAACGCGGACCCCAACAAATGTCATAGGTGGGATCAGGTACCATGGAGGAATGAGAATCACCTGCCGACATGTCACACCCGCCGTGTGCCCCTTGTCATGCTCTAGTGAAATCCGTCGACATCTCAGTGTGTAAATAATGGCCTAACAATCAGTATGAAAAATGTCAAGCAGCATTTGACTTAATGATAAATTGTATTTGCTGACAAGGTCATCGCAACGACCATAGAACAAACAAAATGATGGCTTTAAACGAGATTGCTCCAATATATTCTTGCTTCATCAACTTGTATGCTTAGTAATTAAAAGATTCTTTATTTTGAATGTTTCAAAATAAATATTTTTAAGGGTTTACCATAGATAATAATGCTACATGAAAAATGTATGCAATTTCTTTTACTCCTTTAAAGAAACACTATATTTTAAAGCAATACTTACTGTTTCGCTATAAGTTTCATCATATTCATTTGTCCAAAGTACATATCTCTGTCCACATATCCCCCAGGCTGGATCAGTTCTTTCGTAGCAAGACTAGAATAGAACAATGATTTGGAGTTTATTATCGAGAGGAATGATAATTTAAATAGTTTAAATTGACACAGAATATACAATGAAGTGCATTGAAGTGGTAAAATTTTTCGTTTGGATGGAACGTTTTGAGCGATCTTTAGACACGCCCATTTCTTTAGAAAGGAAAAATCGGTCAAATGATTTAATCGGATACCTGTAGTATACATAAACACAGAGTAAGCACGTGTTCGACTGATACATGTGTTATGCTAACTCCAATAAACATGATAAAATCATAATTATGTACAAATTCATTGCAATGCATGTTTTACAGTAGCGAGGACTCTATCTATAGCTCTTTCTTATATGAAAATCTTCATTTCAGTGAAACTCATGTTGCTTGTCGCGGAAAGTGGGGTGTCCTAAAACATTACGACGAATATTTCTTTCTCGTGTCTAAAGAAATGGGCGTGTCATTATGTTATAATTGACGTTCAAAACATGACTCAGAACGTTTCATCCAAATGGAAAATTTTACCACTTCAATGCGCTTCATTGTATATAGAGAGCGACTGGGGTTTTATCGTACGAAAACTACAATAGAGAAAATCTTCAATCTCATATCGCGGCGCCGCGTCAAACCTAAGACGAAAAAATAGGTAGTGACTGTTCCTTCGCCAAGCGCTCGGCATCAGAAGTGAAAGTCACGGGTCTTTCGGATATTACCTTAAAAACGTAGGTCCCGTGTCACGGTAGGCGCTGGCACGATAAAGAACCCTCACTGCTCAATGGCCCTGAGTGCCGAGTATAGGTCTAGATTTGAGCCCTTCACCGGCATACGGTGACGTCTCCATATGAGTGAAAAATTCTCGAGAGAGACGTTAAACAATATACAATCAATCAATCTTATATCATATCTGATTTTTCATTACCTCGATGTACATACAGTTTAAGGCAAATCTACTGTCTAGGTATTTTTAGGAATCGTCTTAAAGAACATATACATTTACTTGAGAATTATATTATGTATATAAGAAATAATCATATTATATAAGAAATAATTGTAACATTTTCAAATTTCAATGTTTTAATTTCAAAAGCTAATATTGTATACTTTTAATTTTATAACATTCTACGACATCCTCTTTAAGTTTATTCTAACGTCACAAACACACATTTTACAAAGCTATCGGTTCAAAATCGTTTTGATAATGAAAAATCGGTTCTTTAAAATTGTAATTAGGGTTTTAAACCTTTAATTTCTTAATTTGTTAAAATTTACATTCATGCAAAAATAGTTCCTGTAAAAAAACATAATAACTACGGTTCATTTTACTATAGTATTGCAAATGACCCCCCCCCCCGCCCCCTTAACTTACCTGTTTATGAAGTGCATGTAGCGGAAATGGGGAAGCATTAATTTGTATATAGGGTGCCTCTCGGAGAGATTTCTATGCATACACGCGCTTACTCCGTCCATCAATAAATGAGTGAAGCCTACAAAAAAAAATGATTTAAAAAATTACCCATACATTCTTTACATAGTAAATATGCAGCTTCGATACGTTAAACAATATACAAACAAAATAAATATCCCTTCATAAATTCAATTGTTCAGTTAAATTAATTCTTCATATTCATAATTTATGAGCCAATCTATGAATAAGGCCGTAAATATACAAGAATGAAAAAATAAGCCGGTAAATGTTACCTAGGTGAGTGACGGACTCATGATATTGGGCATCCAACATTGAACCACATTCTGCATTTGACCCATTTTCGTAGTGTGTCTATGGAATCAGAATCTAACTGAGGAGGCGTAAATACCTGAAATTGGTTAAATATAATCTAATTAGAAATGATTTGTCTTGTTTATCCGCTGTATTTATATTATTATACCTCATTATAAATATTCTAAACAACGCGTTATCTGATTGGTTCTAAGTTGTCACGTGATCGGGCCGTAAAACTTCTTATTTCCCGCGCCATATCAAAAATGTTTACGCAGTATAAGTTTCCTGTTCATTTATCAAGCGCACGGTATAAGAAGTGAAATTCGTGGGTCTTTCGGGGAGTCCATAAAAACCAAGACCTGTATTATTGTGGTTGTTGGCACGATAAAGATCCCTCGCTGTTCAAACACCATGTTCGCTAAGTATAGGTCTAAATTTTACAAGCATACGGCGACGTCTCTATATGAATGAATGATACTGAAATTGAATCAATCAGTCAATCAATCAATCTGTCATATCTGTAGAAGGGCATAAAGACGGATTACTTGCAATTTCAGAGATAGAATCAAGAGCATATATTTACATTTGCAAATGTTTTCCTTTATATAACACTACTGAAAGCAAGCGTTTTTATTTAAGAAATAAACAACGTTATTCAGTGAACATGGCGTTATGAATAGCAATTGCTCTGCTTGCGCATCATGGAAAATATGCCAGCAGAGCTATTGCTATTCATAATGCCATGTTCACTGAATAATCGTTGTTTATTACTTATATTTGCATTCTTTGATTTATTCAAAAATATCAGAGGAAATCCTGACTTACATAACGACGCAGCTTCTTGTCTTCAGTAAAGAAAAACATACGGCTTTTAAATCAGTAAACCTGATTAATGCTCCTTTTCTCTAATAAATCACAAACAATTTATAAAGTATTTCCCTCTCAAACACAGTTATCTGGATACAAGCAGCGCTGTCATCACATTTTTGTTTTGATGCAGTTGTGACGTCATCGATCAACGTTATTAAAACCCTCTGACAAAAATCAACACTATGATGAAAAATGAGAATGCTTTTATAATGATCATTACTCCAGAATGCTTTTCTATAAATTTTTTTTAAGTTTTTCTATTTATTTTTAATAGCTGAAATCATTCTTGAAATAGATATACTAGTTAAAGAAATTTTCTCTTTCTGAATGTTATTACCCAAGTGTGAAGAGTTATCGTTCTTTGTACAAATATGCATGATTCACAAAAATAGAAATATAGCAGTTCT
>PRKT01000016.1:2075607-2093505 GCA_003671525.1 Saccostrea glomerata | reverse complement strand
TACTCTCTGCTTATGGATGTAAAATCTTTTGAACTGTTCAGGCGATTCTGGACCTTTGTCTTCCGATGAGCAGTGGAAAATTCTAAGAAGATAGACATAGGTGAAATAACTTATCGAAAAGGTATCTTGTCTGTGTTTACTTTCATTATGTACTTTTATTTTTACAATAATAAACGGGGGATAAATTAATGCCGCGTTCTTGAACTTGAACCTTAATTATCACCAAAAACTGAAAACATTATTTTTAAAACTTATCTTTTGCTTCAATGGCCCTGTTTATGACTGTGAAATCTCATTTGACTGTTGATGTAACGAATGCTGGACTTCTTGTCTTTTGTTGAGCCGTGAAAATCATAACTTTAAGTATACATGTACGTATCTAAGGTTTGAGGATTCTCGGTCTGCATGCGCTACTCTGGATACCTGTGTTTAATGAACCGTCTCTGTATTTTCGATGGTAAACTGAATGTTTGAAGAGAATAGCTGTCTTTGTCGAATGCAATGCCATATAAAATTTGTAGACTAGTTGTAGAATCGACTTTCCAAACAGGGATGGGCCTGTCTCCTTACAATTTTTGTCATTAGGAAGTATACGTCTGAATGTCGCAAAGCAAAGCCTTCGAATGAGTTAAAATCGTGATTAAAGTGAATACCTGTTCACCCGTTCTACAGGTATCGACCTGTAAATACTGACCAATAGCTACTGTCGCTATTATTAGCACATAATAAACAAAAGCACGTGTTCCTAGTACATATGATAAATTAATTTAAGATGCCTAACTGGAAATGATGACATCAATATAATTATCTAAACATTTCCCTACATATTTTGCCTAGTTTGCAAACAAAAAATATTAAGATAGCCGCTAAAAGTCAAACATGTAATAAATTAAAGACAAGTACTAATACTAAAATAAGAAATTTACAGAAAGGTTTTTTTGTAACTAATATGGACAGATAAGCTAAAGTAGGGCTATATATAAATAACTGCATTTTTTCCCTATCCAGGATGCTCAGTGTATAAATATCTTTTTGGAAGATCCTACAGCTGGTACAATGGTGTGAAATAACATTTAAATAGATAATTGTATGTAGATACCTCACGACATGAAAACAAGATAGAAAAAAGGCGTTATACTTTTACAATACATTTAAACAAATAGAGTTAAATACAACGCCTCCTTGACCACTTCATAATAACATCCTTCATCAAACTATCTCTAAGGCTATAGACATTATGCAAATACTAGAATACATTTAAAGTTAACACTTGTCTTTTTTTTAAATGAAGGAAAGCGTATGCATTACGTTAACTTCCTTTTACCTTTCTCATATATAATCTTAAAAATAAATGTACTGTATACGACAGAGGGAGTATGCTCGATCAATTATCATATTTTATTGAAATTTTGAAAGGGAAATCTGAAAACGTCAATGAGATTCATGTATTGAAGATCTTAAAATTTTTGGACCAAATTTAACAAAGTCAATCTGCATTACCTGAAACATCACTTACAATCATGTTACAGTAACCTACTATGTTAGTATAAAAATTTATTTTGACAGATAACTACAAAATATTACAAAATTTTACCAAATACCCAAATAATCTTTAGAGACTGTTTATTAGAGCTTATCATTCAGTCGGTCTATGTTTTGTCCCGATATTAGCGATTACGTTGAAGTATTTAAATTCGTCAAATATTTGAGTGTATATTTCAGAATATACGGTCAACAAATAATAGACGGGAATTCTACTTCCTGGTGACTTTATTGTTTGCTAATATTTGTGTTTTCCTTTTCATTTCTTTTTCATTTAAAACTTTCTTTTCAGCGTTTTTTCAATGTTTTGTTATAATCAGAAAAGAATTTGTTTTCAAAAAACTCACTAAAACAAACAACATGATAGATTAAACATTAACAAAATTACGTAGTTCTGGTTTTTGTACAAATTCATACAAACAAGCGATTAATAAGTAAATTTTGGAGAACATGTAAAACTATCTATTAAATCTGACTTTTCCTGGCCTTTTACTTATTTTTAATCTTTTAAGGTAACGTGTTCATAAAACATCAAATTTTTGAAAAGTGCACTTTTTGTATTTGTTGCAAAATATATCAGTGTTGTATAAGAAAATCTGACATTTTCGTGAAGAAAAAAAAACGCACAGAATGAGTCTGGATGACATGTTTGTTTGATATGTGGATATTGTATTAAGTGACACGCTTATGGAGACGTAACTATCCAAATTAAAATTTCTTCAAAACTTCTTAAAATTAACGATAAACATGATTGCAACTTTTATCATCTTTCTTTACTTATGGAGCTATAAGCATATATCAACTGCATATGGAGTCTATATCTCTCAGTTGATCCTATACATATGCTCTACGTACAAACAATTTCTTAAACGAGGCAAGCAATTGACAAACTAGTTGATGAAACACGAATATTAACAGTGTCGATGAAATTTTGCCAATTCCATGGTCGCAACTATGACCTTGTCACCAAATATTATCTCTCATTAGGCCGAATGCTTATTGAAGCTTTTCATACTAACTATTTGTAAAACAAATGTATATTGAGAAGAATAATTGTCTACGATTTTTCCCTCAGCCCGATCCGTGACAACGAGCACACTGCAATTGTGACGGGCGACGGGGGACATTCCTCCAATCTCTACAAAAATACTAATAGTAAACGATAGCTTACTTTATACTGTACTAATCTATACTTTCCTTTAGTTAACCATAGTACCAAAGTAAAAAACTTTGGAACTTTGATTTACTATCGTGAAATCTTTGGAATTTTTATACACTATAAATTGAAAAGTTTGGAACTATTATATATTATAGCAAAAACTTTGGAACTTTGATTAAGTACTACATGTATAAAACCAGCGAAATTGTGTTTTTGATTCCTATATATTCTGTACATTTTATGATATTTCAAAGTTAAATTCATTTAAGTTTCAGAGAACTTTTTCAAAACCTGATCCGTTTCCGAAATAATTAATGTAAAAATAATGAATTTTAATGTTAAAGATTGTCTCTTTCGCCGATAAAAGCAATATATATTTAAATCTAATTCATTTTAATAATATGCAGATGTAACGTAAGTAATATATGGAGAGGAAGAAATACTATAAAATAAAACTGGCGTCATTTAGAATGAAAATATTTGCCTCATCAACTTCAGTTATTTTTATTTTAATGTTAATATTGCATCTGAATTAATTACTTAAGAGGTGTAAAACAAAAACCAGCCCCATCTAACCTCAGATCAACCCAATTAAAACAGTTAAATAATCAAAATGATTTAATAAACATACAATGAAACACATGGAGATAACGAACAGTATTCAAGATCAAAGGTCCATAAAACAATACAAAATAGGAACAGAGCAAACACGGACCTCCGAAACATCAGAGGTGGGATCAGGTGTCATGGAGGATTGAGCATCCCCTGTCGACCGGTCACACCCGCCGTGTGTTCCTTGTCGTGATTGGAAAATAAAGGAAAACTACGTCGTCAATACAGTGTACAAATAATGGACTAACAATAAGTATGAAAAACGTCAGTCAGCATTTGACTCAATGATAAATTGTATTCGCTGATAAGGTCGTTGTATCGACCATACAACTTACGGAATGATGACTTTAAATGAGACAGTAAAAATTCTTGTTTCATTATCTTGTTTGTCAATAATTTACTTCGTTTAAGAAATTGTTCATAGGTAGAGCATGCTCTTGCGTATCGAATCAACTAAGATATATAAACTCCCTATATACTTCGTGACTTCATCTCCTGCATAAGGTGATGAAGGTATATTGCTGCTCTAAGGTAACGGAAGTTGACGATAGAAAAGTTAAAGTCATCAAGTTTATCAGAAAGCTTGGTTGTTAGAATACCATTTACGTCTTTTTCAAGTCAAATATCCAAATATGAAAGAGATGTGTCAAACGCTGTGTTATCCTTTGTCTCAAGCTCACTAGGATATATTGTATCGACATAAGAATGGAAATTACCATTGTTAATTGACAGTACGTCGCGAAACCTTGGGAACTTTGATTTACTGAAGCGAAAACTTGATTTAAATTTTGTACTATGGTGAAAACTCGGGAAATTTGATTTACTATAGTTAACTAACTATAGTTTACTAGTATGGTTTTTCTGCTAGGGATCTCAAATCTTGTTTAAGTGGTCTGTTTGGTATTGGTTAGATGGACTAATAAGCTTGATTGCTGTTCATTATCTCCATATCTAATTCTGATTTCCCTTCTGAACCATTGTTTGGTTTTTGAGATTGAGAAGACATATATACGGTTTAAAAAATATTTAAACATTTTTTACATCATATTTCCTCATTTTTCCGTTTTACCATAACTTCGTCGAAATTGAATGAATGTGTTTTCCAAATTTATGTTGTCTTTATGGTATGTACATGTATACAGTAAAAGGACCAGGTAACTCTTATATATACATAAAAAATCATAACGGGTTGATGACCTCTAATTTCTATTGTTATGATTTACCTCAAGACAAATATGATATATGAAGATGTAACTAATAGTTTCATGTATTGTTACGTTGTAAATATTGATACATTCAACAGATTTTTCCACATATAGGATTTTGAGGTCTGCTGATTATCTTGGCCAATGACATTGCGCGTAATGTTGTCACGCCATTCTTCGTTAAAAACCAATAGCGAACTCTGTCTCTCTTCCTTGTTGTAATCTTTCTTTTAATATATATGCATAATTATATTATTTATAGTATATTTATTTTGTGTGTAAAACATGTTTAACATTGGTAATAAATGGATTGACCCAATACATATTTAGTCATTGAAATTTTCCTTCCATATTATTATCATATACGACCTAGTTGATTTCTTTTTTTAAAATATTTTATTTTAATCCTTCAAATTCTTAAATTCTTCTTTACATGTTACAAAAAGTATTATGGAATGAATAGTTCGCAAAGATTAATTTTCGCGATCAAGCCTTTTTTGGATCTTTTGTTAATAAACAAGGAGACATTTTTTAAATTAAATTTTAATTCCCCTTTACTTAAGGGTGCAATTGGCTCAGTGGATCTTGAGAAGAAGTTGAAAATGTGAAAAATTTACAGATTAACGGACACACAGACGGATGATCAAAGGGTGGTCAGAAAAGCACATTTGAGCTTTCATCTCAAGAAATATAACCAATGATTCACTTGTTTAATTATAGAGCAATGTAAAATTAAAGGTAGATTAATTCTAGCTCTCTGGGAACAACATCCCATGCAATTTTCTTTCCCAGGAGAGTTACAATTCAATAACTTATTACTGAGACAATGCTTTGTCTCTTTTTTTGTTTCAGAATATATCGAATATTTAACCATGGAATTATACAAAAATATACTCGACGACGTATTGTCAATTAACATTGGTATTTTCCATTCCTATGTCGATACGTTACATCCTGGTGATCTTGATATAAAAGATACCATATAGTCTGACACATCTGTTTCATATTTGGATATTTTACTTGAAAAAGACATTAATGGGAGTCTAACAACCAAGCTCTATGATAAACTTGATGACTTTAACTTTTCTATCGTCAACTTCCCTTACTTATGCAGCAATATACCTTCATCACCTGCATACGGAATTTATAGATCTCGCTTTATTCGATACTCAAGAGCATGCTCTACGTATGAACAATTTCTAAAATGAAGTAAATTATTGACGAACAAGTTGATGAATCAAGAATTTCAGCAGTCTTGTTTAAAGTCATCATTTTGGAAGTTCTATGGTTGATACAATGATCTTATCAGCAAATACAACTTATTATTGAGTCATATGCTGACTGACATTTTTCACACTAATTATTATTAATTATTTTTACACTGAATTGACGACGGATTTTTCCGTTATTTCCCAATCACGACAAGGAGCACACGTCGAAGTGACAGGTTGGCAGGGGATGCTCACTCCTCCATAGTACCTGATCCCACCTCTGATGTTTTGGAGGTCCATGTTTGCTATGTCCTATTTTGTATTGTTTTATGGACTTTTGAACTTGAATACTGTTCGTTATCCCCATATGTTTAATGGTAAAAAAAATCCCCAAATATAATAGAGCAAAAACAAGAAATCATTTGCAATATTTAGTCTTCTAAGTACTGCATGTCTGTAAAGAGCAATAAGACAACAGTATATCAGCACCACATTAATTTTATTGGATTTTCTAAGTCCCTAACAACAGATCTTCAAGATGTACAGGATAGAATCGTTGATTTTTTCCCTTTTTTCAAACCTTTTTTTTTTGAAAATTAAGTACATGTACATCTTATTTCCAGTGAAAATAATATGAAATGTCTCATTACTAATTTAAAAATTAAAATATTAAATAATTTTTTTATCATGTTAATTCTGTATATCTTTATACAAAAACATGTTAAATTTTAAATACACTATTAAATATTGATAAATATATTTTGAATTCTTCTGAGAATATATTCTTTGATTTAAAATTTAAACAGATATTTAAGAATCAAATACATATTCTTTTCAAAATATTATAACTGCAAGCTTTTAGTTGTGAACAGTAACCATTCTTATGCTTGAAGATTCAATGGATCACTGAATTGTTATACAAATAATGATGTTTCCTAGTTTGAGATATATAACCCTCACAAAAAAGCTATAAAAATCATATGTACTGTATGACTTGTTTTTCATCAAAACTGAATAACATGTTAATGGAATTTTAAAACAATATAGTAAATTAACACATTGTCAGATTTTTATTTAAAAAAAAAAAAGAAGAAGAGGAATGACATTTAAGCAAATTTCAATTTCGTATTTTTTCTTCTTCTTCAAAAATACAGGTGTACATATTTAACTCAGGGT
The DNA here is from genome assembly GCA_003671525.1 of Saccostrea glomerata. Taxonomy (NCBI): domain Eukaryota; kingdom Metazoa; phylum Mollusca; class Bivalvia; order Ostreida; family Ostreidae; genus Saccostrea; species Saccostrea glomerata. Next base: position 2,086,600 of record PRKT01000016.1, on the reverse strand, counting down.
CGAAAATTTCAATTTACTTGTTTCAAGTTTGCATTATAATCACTCTTTCAAATACTTTATAAAAAAAGTACAAATTGTACATGTACATTACTTAAGTTTATTTATAAAACTTGTATCAATTTTACATTTATCTTGAAAAAAAAGAAGTCAAAATCAAAGATATCCCTCATTACCCGTACATAATAAATTAAATTACCATACACAGAGGACTTGCAAATATCCTTATGCTAAATATGTGCATATTATGACATCAGCAAAATTTCTCATTTTAAATCTACGCAATTAACCCTGAATGAAAAAAAAAAGAAACTAAAGAAAGAAAAACTAGTACATTTTATGTACAATGTTGGTATACAGTTTATATACATGAAGGTATGAAAGAAACCTCGGATAAAAATTAATAAATATCAGACGACTTCTGCAGTTGATAACTTTGTGTTAATTACAAAGCAATAAATAGGTAGGGGCAAGAAAGTCTGTTCAACAAGTACATTTTATTCAGTTGTCCACTAAATGCCTAAAAATCAGCTACATTAGATACCAAAAAAATAAAGCCTCCATTCCACTTGGTAGAACAAGTACATTAAGCCATGGTCTATCAATAATTTAAGTAAAAGTCTGAAAATTAAAAATCACTAACTTAAATAACTAATATTTACAAAAAGCAATTAATTTACACCATCCTTTCAAAAAATCATTTAACGGTGTCCAAATTTTGAACATAATTAAATTGCACCACATTTGTACCTTCCAAAGAAAAACACTGGGTCACTATGCATTAGAAACGCATGATGACTCTATATAATAAAATTGCTGCATAATAAAGGACTGTTTTCTCAGGACATGACAAACTTGATCATTAATTGTGTGTTTAAAGTACCTAAAGAAGCGGGCACTGTCAGAATTTAACAACAAAGTTTTAACAATAAAGTGTCAAAAAGACATGCACATTTTAGGTATTAAACAAACCTTAACAAGTTCAGTTAACAAGTTTTGTTCGCCATCACTATCATATATAACCCTAACAATAACAATAAAAATGGATCCTCAATGAAAAGTTCAAGTGATTTTGATGATGATAATGAAATAACACTGCACTGATATCAAACTTTAGCAAAATAAATTTTAAATGCAATAATGTACATATCATATAACATGATTGTTCTAGAAGTAATATGCATAGAAATTTGAGAACAATATTTTATTTACGCTTGTAAAAGCATTAAACAGTTGAAAAAAAATTCAAAAACAAAAAAAAAAAAATTTCAAGATTGCAAATAACAAAACCAATATTCAAAATATATGAAAAATGTATTTTACATTTCAGCTTTTTTTTTTTTAGATTTGATTGTAAAGTATTAGTTTGGTCATTTTTTTTCTTATCAACAGTAATAATGTTACATTACACAAATCAAAATAATGGATACATGAAGGATGTGCATAAATACATGAAATGAAAAGCTTATATGTACAGACACTATCATAACTAATGAATACTTTGAACAACAAATTGTTCTTTGTCAGTTTTTATCACAAAATTACAGTGTATGTACATGCCTCATTTTATAAACAAAAAAAAATTATGAAGACCACAGAAAAGTACACATATTACACAAATTACAAATCATGACGTCACACATTTTACACAAATTACATGTCATGACTTCACATATTTTCGAGAACACTTAACACAAATTACATATCATGATGTTACACATTTTTCAGAACATCTTCTGGTGGCCTGGAATCTTGGACTAGTGGGAATTTTTCTTTCCGATGATCTTTTCTCTGGTGTGTGTTGGAATTCTTGACTAGTGAGAAGTCTTCTTTCCCTTCAGCTTTTCTATGATGTTGCTGAGTTTCAGCACTGGTCCCAGTTTTAATCCCAGATATTTCATCATCATGTCACTATTTAACAGCATGAAGGCTCCTCCATCAATTTCCTGAAAATTCAAGGAAAGCTTTGTGTACTTGTTATTTTTCCGTATGTGGAGACATTTTGGGGACAGGGGATTAACAATTTTTGTTCACCTATTGATGCTATGGATAAAATTGGTTAAGCCCTTCAGAGAACCTTAAAATGTTTAGGTGTTACCATATGCAGACTAACAAAAACAGAGATTAGGTCATCTGAACAACTCAAAGGACATAAAAAGTGTAAAAAGAACATTTTAAAAATTGAGCCTAAATCTTTGTTTCTAAATAATAAAATTTGCAACGCTACATCACAACTATTTCATAATAAAAAGTGATACATAAGAATGTCTAAAATTACAGTAACTCATTACAGAATACCTACATGTTTCCTGAACACTTCTGAGTGCGAAGCCAGAGTGGAGTCCACTTCTGAGATATACTGGACAACATCATCTATCGTCCAGTCATTGGGGTCAGCGGACAACTTACGAGGGGGCCGGCTGTCTGTAGTAGAACTTGCTGAAATGAAAATCATAATGTGATTCTGTTTGTCATTTACAAAGGGAGTTTCAAGCCTACTCAGAAGACTGGATTTTATTAATAAGTCTGAAAAACTTTTGCAAAGAAATGATGCACAGATCTTCAGTGATACATTTTATTTCCATTTGTATGAGAATTCCCCAAGTACTTAATTAAATGGGTATACATCTCTATGTCAAATAGCCACATTAACTTCCAAAAGTGTTTGTATAAATATAGTTCAGACATACCCAAACAAATAACAATTATTCCGATTCTGATTAATGATATACACACATCTATCCACATATATAAGAATCCTTAGCATGCTCCAGTCAAGAACTACTTTATATTTGCTTTACTGCTCAGACATACAGACAGACACACTAACCTTCAGCGGAATCATACGCTGAGAACCTCCTGATTTTCTGCTGAGCCTTCAGGGACTGGTTTTCTACAGAGTCTGTGGACCATCTCCTCTTCAGGGCTCTGTTGATGGATGTTCTGTTTTCATATTCTTCTGACTCAAGGGGCTCTGCAATGATTGATTAAAGACAATTGATATAATGAAGGCTTGATTCTCCTATTATTTCCATACTTTACTTATATTTGTTTTTTATAGCATGCATAAGAAAATAATTATAAATTTATGCTCATAAATCTGTGTTTTAAAGCAATGTGTTACATACACCATAAATCAACACCACTTAAATTAAAACTTTAAGTATATTGTATCTTGTATCTTGAGAAATTTCATGCTATTTATGGTGTTCCAACAATATTTATTTCTAAATGCAATACAATGCAACAAGATGCAAATCCAAATTGTTAAATTTTGCATTATCTATTTTGGTAATAAAAATTTCTTCTTTTAATCTATTTAAATAATCTAAGCCACTTACTCTTAAAATCACTACCTGTCTTCTTCTCTTTGTTACACTGGGCACAGAATCCGTGTAATGGCTGACTGGAGAAGAGATTTTCACAACATCCCAGCTCCTCTAGGGACTTCTCCAGAAACCGCCAGACGTCCGACACCTTGTCTATAGGGGGGAGTCTCTTTGTGTGGGTCTTATTGCCTTGGTTTGCTGTGATATAGGAAGAAAATTCAATATAGGTTATACATATGTATATGACAATTTCTGTCTAGTAATATTAAGAAGATTTGCCAGTATCTGGAAGATTTACAAAGCTAAAACTATGATTGTGCTGGCCGTAAATCTAATGATTGCTAAAACTTCAATGACAATGTACCTCATATTTTAGTAAAAGTATAGCCTGTTTCTATAAAGTTACTCTTTTTGAAAAATTTGAACATAAAATCTAGAAAAAGAACAAGCTAAGAAATTTCATGAACTTTAAAATTTTAAATAATTTTTTATTATGACTTAATATAATGCCTCAAAAGCTGAGCAATGAGCACAGTAAACAGAATATATTTCACCATCTCAAAACTTGTTTTCACAATCATTTAACATTCCAAATTTTAATTTAATTCACCTGTAATGACTATTTTTCCATTGCCATCCTGGATAAAGTTATACACCTGTTTTTCATGGTTTGCACAATCCACACATGCCTGGATGACCTCCCTTAGAACCTTCTGATAGGGACCAGGGCCAAACTGATTGGGAAGCTGTTCTATCTTCCTTGGATTTAATAAGATGCCACAGCTACAGTTGTGATTCACATAAATTGTCACTGAAAGAAAATGCATAGAATACTGAAAATATCATCACTTTAACACCAAAAAACATGACATTTAGGAGGAAAAACTTTAAGATCTTTCTGAGGAATAAAATGTTTTAAATTCTGTAAATGACTTTTATTTTTGTGATAACTTTATTTTTGCATAAATACCCCAAGCCACTAACTCATCATAAATTTTCAGCCTTGTGTATTTCATTCTTGTATATATTTCTTATTCTTAAATTGTGATACAGCATTAAAACCGAAATTCCATATTTTTTTTTTTTTTTTATAAACCAAATACACATCTCATTATATATATGTTGACACAAAACTATTTTGACCTACAGCAGGTTGTTTCATTTCTAGAGACAATATCAGACCTTTATCTGTAGCTGTTGTGGAGGAGCTGGTATCTGGCTCTGTGACGGTGACCACGGGGAATTCGGCCTGGAGGGGAGACACAGATCTGTCGTGGGGGAGGTTCGGACTGGTGGGACCGGAAGAAGAGGTGGAGGATTTGGAGTTGCTACTCTGATTCCCTGGGGAGTGGGCAGACTGGGACACTGAGGGCTCGCGGGATTTACTCTTCACCTGGGGGGTACCTGTAGAACATTGTCATGTCAAATTCAGTTCATGTATTATTGCCTTTGATTTGACATCAGAATTTAAAAGGTGCAATTTGACTCTTCAAAAATAATGATCAGATTTCTTTATTTTTTCAATGTTTGCTATTCTATTAATTCTCTAATACTATACATGTAGATAAAAGATTCAAATGTTTTCTAGTTCTGTAGTTTATACTTAACTGCACGGCAAAATTCAACACATATTTGAAAATTAATCTAAGCGAGATCACTCTGTTGGACAATACCAGTCAAAGCACGTTTATTCAATGTATCAGTTTCCTAATTATTTTGTCTTTGTCCCCATTTGAAATATGATTTCAAAGTTCATTAAATATTTGTCATTTACACTGACTAACCTTTCTGGCCTGGAGGTTGCAGTGGATGGCCACTCGTAGAACACCATCCCACCGGGAACAGATCCCGAGAATCCCGCTTGGTCCAGTAATCAAAAGCCCCCCGCCATCCATCAAATGTGACGTGCACCTCCTCCCCCTTCACCGCCCCAATCGTGGCGGGGCAGATTAACTGTGGGTTCTTCCTGTCCACTGCTTCTAGCTTCATACCTACTTTGAAATCATTTGTTTTGGGGGTGGAGGGTTCCTTCTTGAAGCAGTTTTCTGGAGCTCTCTCTGCCCCTAGTAATGTCTTCTGTAGAAACGAGGGCCACAATGTTGGATTCTTGCAAAAACCTTAATTAAATAGAATTAAAATTTTTAAAACAACGAGTTTAACTGTAATCTGTTAAGGGAAATAGTGATGACATTTAAAATAATAAAAAACTAAAATAGTAACTAAAAGACAACAGTTTTTTTCTTTTTTGTTCTATCTTTTTTTCATTCAAAACTCACCTAAAATTTACAAGCATGTACATGTATATATTCATGTGTATTGAAAAATTGGCTTTCATATAAGATGCATGCAAAAAATCATTTCTCCAGTTCACAGCAAGTTCTTGGACAACTAAAATAAAGCATAATGGGAACATTTATTTTGCAAATTCCCATCTCTAAAGAACAAACCTAGTGGAGGCTGTAAAAGTTTCCCTGTCTTTTCACAGTATCCCACGGGATGAAGGTCGGAGGAATCTACGAGCCTCCAAAAATCGTTAGTGTTGTCACTCCCGTCCAGCCTCAGTCGTAACCGAGGTCCGATCATCCCCACCACGGTTGCCACACAAATCGAGGTCAGATTCCGCGGGTCCACTGCCTCTATCTTCTGGTTCATTTTGAACTCATTCACTGGTGGATCCACAGACTATAAAACACATTATTTCATGACTTATTAATTAATGGTTTTTAATTTATTAGCTGATATCTATTAAAGAAGATTTTTTAATAGAGCTTCATTTAGATTTTACCTGTGCATCGAGAGTTGTAAAGAAACCTGTACCTTATTAATGTTGTTTAAAAAGAACTGAAGGTAATTTAAAGAAAACTGTAATGTTTATATATACAAACTTTTTTTTCAAATTCTTATCCAGGTTTCTCTCACACTTACCTGTTTGAAACAAGACTGTGGAGCAGGTATACAATCATTCTCCTTCAGATATTCATTCCAGTCAAAACTACCTGTAAGTTTATCAAGAAGTATTAAAATACCGTAACCCAAAAAATGGGGGTCAAATTTTGATCCCACTGGAACTTCCTACTCTGTAACATATCCATTCCATAATGCTTAACTATGGACCCCTTTTAATTTCTTGATTCTCTTTCAGACATTCATTCCAGCAAGAAAAATCCTTTCATGAGATCATCAACAATCAATAAAATTACTAATACTTGAAAGGGTCTTAAATTTCACTTTTATGTCTTGATTAATAAAGAAAGAAGTCATTGACCATGTTTATGTGTAACATTACCTTGAAATCAATATACACTTGTAGTACGGTATTTTTAAAACATTGAAAAGGGCATGCGTATATTTTTTTCTTCTGTTTTTCCATTTCTAATCAATACTTCAACAAGAGAAGCAAAAATACATCAATATATATATAATTCAACAAAGATGCAGAATTTCTTTATTTTATTGACTACAATATATTGTTATCTATGAATTTTGTATGGTATTCAGTTAAGTCAGATTTAATGAAGTTAGGAAAAAAGTTAATAAAAATCAATTTTGTTAATATGATTTCTAAACCTTTTAAAAATGCTATTAAATTAATATGTCTTTTTCAGTTAATAAACATCAAGTTGCAAAGCTTTTCTAAGAAGATTATGACCAAAAGTCAGAAGAAATGGAATTTTTTTTATTTGGTGAATTATGCACTAATTAGAATACCATAAACTATCAAAAACTATGATTTATTTTTTAATTTTTTTAACTTTCGTAGAATGAAGTTTCATGTGATTTATCTTACAGTTTTAACATGTTTAATGTTCTGCTTGTGAATAACGACCACTGGAATCAAAAGAATTTTCCTCAAAGCATGTTAATTTCCTCTTAACAGAAAAAAGAAATGAGATTTTTCCAATTTCTCTGATTCAGAAGAACATATTATTCTTCCTTTTTCAAAAGAATGAACAAAAGAAAATATCTTTTAACTAAAATCTGAAAGAAAACACAAAGTTTCCTTAACCATGTTAACAAAATTTTGCACAATGCATTTCCTAAATACATGTACAAGTATAAGGAAAAAGTTGGGAACAATTATGGTGATTTTACCTTGAGAGTCATACTGGTAGGACGTGCCTTTTCCTGTCGGCGTGACGGCCATTGTAAGATCTTCTGTTTCTGCCAGGAAGTAAAATAAAAGGAATCTTTTAAAAGTTTATAATTACCATACAATGCATTTCTAAAACATTCATCTGTAATTATCATTCATAACTTGGAATTGTTTCACTAATTGCCATTCTTTAATCTTCGAATTAAAGAATTGATGATCGAATTAAGATCTTCAAATTAAAAAAAACATGAAAATAATAAAAATAAAAATCTTTTTAAACATGTTTTAAAAAAAATTAGTTTTATATGGACATGATAGATATTTATTATTTTTTCTCCCCTTCAATCATGTTTCATGATCAGAAACATGTGTATATATGTCAGATTGTTTTCAATGTTTTGTACTTATATTTTTCTTTTCAGTGCTGTAATGATCAGCAGCCTCTTCAGAAATTATAAAATTGCAATTTTCTGTAATAACATCCTTGCATTTAATGGGAAATACTTGTTTCAACTAAAATGTCACATCCTGCATCATTGTGCATGAGAGCCATTCTCAAAAACTAAAACACAATTACAAAGACAAACAATTTTTTTTTTCCATTCAAACAAAATATTTTTTCTTATCAAATTGGTATCACAATTTTTATTTCAGTGCTTAATACCTGTAGTAAACATTACCTTTAAAAGCTTAATATCCTTGTCATGTACAACATTATCTTTTTACGTGTCATTATAATGTCAATATTTGCTCATGCAAAACAGTTCTTCCTGATCTCCTAATCAATACTTATACAGATAACACACAGAAAAAAATCTTAAATTATCATGTTATAGCAGTTTTTTTTTCAGGGTCCATATGTTAATCTACACACAAAAAATCCATTAATAATCTTTCCATATTGTAGAACATTACCTGAATTTTATTTCCTCTGTCAAATATTTAAATGTATCTATGGGAAGCTATATGGAGTGTAATCAATACCCATCTATTTATAGTTCTTTGCTCATATCTATAGTACGTAGTACAATGTATTTAAAAATACATGAAAAATGCATAGAAACAAAATTGCCTTTTCCTTAGAAAAAAAAAGTTTTACTGTATAAATAAGACAATTGCTTAAGTTACATTTGATCTTAATAAATTCATACATTAAGTCATAACTACAAGAGTTCAGGACAAATCATAGGTTCCATAAACATGATAAAATTAATTACGAATAGTCGAATACTCTCATCTCCATGTTCTCTTGTTAACTCACTTTTGAATGATGATCAGAGTAAATAATTTATTTTTACCATAAAAATTCCAGCCATTTTCATATCAAATTTTAGTTTTATCTTTTTTTCCTAATCAAAGTACAACAAATTGATTCTTTCCCAATTCCAAACTAAATTTAAAGGCTGGGTTACATCCAATTTCAAAAGCTATTTTTTGTAGGAATTGGGTATTTAAAGAATATTATATCGCAATATTACTTTTTATACCTGTATACAGTGTTTTATATATATATATATAACAATGATATCTAAAGAAATTTATAGCACACTTCCATTTTCCTGTCTTATCAAAAGAAAACTCCTCTAATCTTTATCTTAGATATATCACAAATCTCAAACATTTATTCTTGGGTGGAATCTTAATTGATATATCAAAAATTTGCATGAAATACAACAATTCCAGATGAAAAATGGGACTCAAATTAATTTTTTTTTTTAATGCTTAAGATCAGCATCTTGCTTGGACCTATTCTCAATATCCAGATAAATAAGTGAAGTCATCCTCATCAATTTATGAGATAAAATCAGGTAATAAACTTTTTTTCTGGATTAAATCTCAACATATCAATTATCATACATGTCATATATATATTTCTTTTGATAACTGTTATACTTCAGCTCTCATGTCTCTCTATTTTCTATTATTTAAGGCCACTGAATGGCCGTCCTATAGCCCACTTCAAATAAGTTTCCTTTTTTCTTAACTGAAGATGTTAATTCTTACTTTATAAAGATTTTTTAGATATTCCCCAAAATCAACAAATTTTCCCTAATTTTTATGATGGTTACAAATGGCATCTTCAAAAAAGGTTTGAGTCTGTGTAATTTTTACTTCCATTTCAACATATTACAATCATATTAAATTACTGTTCAAATTAGCCTTAAATAAGTGATTAGTCATCTTATATATGTAACTGTTCAGAATCATTTTATTTGATGGAAATATGTATTCAAGAAAAAGTAACATATACAGTCATGTATTGGATTTAGTTGTATGGTAACTTGGTAAGAGGCATACTCATATCCATTATCAATGTGGTGTTACTTTATATGTTGTACGCTTCCAGTTATTCTTAACCTACCAAGTAAAAAGGAAATGGGTTGATTTTCCTGCTTTTCATCCTATTTGTTTTATCAATTATGATATATGTGATAATTCATTAAAATAACAGATTTTAGTTTCAGTTTCTAGCTGATCACAAGTTGGACAGTGAGGTATAGGTTTAAAAAACATCTAAACTGTGACTCATCAAGGACTGGGTCAGTTATTGTAAATAAAAGACTCAATAAAGGATAAAAGTAAACAAACATATTTTGTAATATTCTAAAGAATTTATGAACACAGAGATTATGAAAGATGAAAGATTATGAAATATGTCAATCATTCATGATTTTTCCATTGAACTTACTGTAAAATCAGTCTGTATAAGAGTTGGTTAAATAATCATCTGTTTACATAGTATCCACTACTCCTCACTCCGTTCTCTAGTAAACAACATCGGCACAATGCCAAGGCCATTCTCTCAACATCATGACCAAAACTGAAAACTTTTCATACTTACTTTTCAAATAATTCCGTCCTCTCCAAATGGATAAAGTGTTAAATACTTGTAGAAAAAATAAACTTGTCTCGAAATTTCTGTGATTCAGTACATGACAATCAATTAATTAGTCATATGCATTGTAAATTTCTGTTTTTCTTTTATCGACCGGACGTTATTCGTCAGCGCCATTTTTCGTAAGTAAGGAGTAAATGTAGAAACCAATCGCAATAAATATGAACGTTCCGGAATAATGTTCTGTATAGGCATAATTACCATAAACTGAGAAATCACTACTAAACACTAACTAAACACTACTAAAATGGAAATTGGAATATTCTTTAATGAAGCAGTGGTGTGTAATATTTAGCTGCAGATCTGTAGCTCGCTAGTCTAAAAACTAGAAATATGTCCATAGGACATGAATGCCCCGCCGAGGATGTATTAGTAAAGCAACATGAAAATTTGTATGTGTATAAAATTTGATCGGAATATCTTGAAAAGTGATGCAGCTGAATTGCTTGTTTGGAAAATATAGGTCAGATCCAGCATCCAAAGCAAGTCTGGTAGTGTCCATCCCTAGATGCATCATCCATGCAAGTTTGGTTCAGGTAGGACTTATAGTTACTTGGGAATTAAAATATAAGTCAGATCCAGCTTCTGAAGCAAGTCTGGTAGTGTCCATCCCTAGATGCATCATCCATGCAAGTTTGGTTCAGGTAGGACTTATAGTTACTTGGGAATGAAAATATA